>APFE030329847.1:0-21893 GCA_000404065.3 Pinus taeda
ACTTTATTTATATTTTTATTTGTTTACACCCTTGCATGTATATAGGGTGACTTATGGAGTAAATATAAAAAATGTTTTATTTATTTACCATACCTCTCATTTATTTATATTTTTATTAATTTACCATACCTCTTTTATAAATATGGTATTTGCCCATAGGATTCACTTAAATAAAACCTATCTTGAAAATGGGCCAATGGATTCACTTAAATAAAACCTATTCTTGAAAATGGACGAATGGAAGGTTGTAACTCCTAATTTCAAGGGCTAAATTTACCTTTTTTACCCTCTCCCTTAAAATAAGGTGGGCTATTTGAGATGATTTGTAAAAATGTACTATGATACAAAATATTAGCCCACTAAAAATTTAAAACCCCTTAATTTCGCCAAAGGACGAACATTCGCCCCTAAAATTTTCTATGGTTTTGTTGGTGGGGTTACCCTAGTTGGTACATAGGTTACCCCTCTGGTTTCCCAGACCCATGTTGGTGCCTAACATGATGGCATTACGAGGTTGATAATATGTAAAATTAAAGGAGGAATTGGACGAATTAGTAGAATCGACATCACAATCATGAATCGATGAAAGACTGGGAGGATGTGCTTTAACTCGATGGGGAGGAGTAATATATCCTAACGAGAACTGAAGGTGAAGACATCGAAGTCACCCTGACAAATTCCTAGGGGGCATAATGATGTCGAGACAATTATAGATTTAAGGACTAAAGGGTGATGATAGGAATAAAAGAGCAACAAAAAACAATCAAACACTTAGTGCAGTGGTTCCAAGTGTAAACTAACTATATTAATGATGTTACTCTAATACAAGAAAATGTGTCCTATCAAATAAAAATACCTCTAGCCTACATGTGGTTTAAATCCTCAAATAATCCAAAATTTATTGTTTTATATGACCTTCCAAAGAACTTCTTACTTGACAGAATCTCATCCTCATAAGCAGGGTTGTCGAAAGAAAGGTAAGGTAGAGAACTAACTGCTTCCCACAGCCAGTCCAATAAGGTATTTTCCTAAGATTGGCACTATAGTTACCTTTGTTCCATAGGGGTGGTCAATTCTTGAGCTTCTTCATAGTCAACCAATGCACAGGATTACCTGCCAAAGGTTGGGTAGTCCCGAGGAGATTCACTCACACAATGACCTAGCCTAACCCCCTCTAAATTGAGTTTCTGATGAACTCTGGCTTTGGACCATGGGATGGTGATGAATTTTGAGCTCCCTAATATGTTAACATCTATGTATCAATGTAAGAGATTAATGGGTGTTATTGGAAACCTGTCCCGCCAAACCTACACGTACACTACAAAGATTGTTTTTCCCTGGTGCCCAAGCGGGCTTAATCTATTTGTGTTGAGTTTCAAATCCGAGCTTGGCAGTGTTAATAAAGCTTACATTCACTTAGGGTGTGAGTGTGTGAAAATAATGTGTCAATTGGATGAGTTAATTGAGAAAGTTTTATGACGCCATATTTTGCTAAAATACTATAAATAGATCTAAAAATGATAGAAAATAAACAACCAATCAAGAACACAAAACCCCACCCACAAAGTCTATGAAGTAGATAAGAAAGAGAGGGAAACAATCTACTCCAAGACACATTAAAAGGCATAAAATATCTAATGTAAGAGACTGAGATCTAGAGGCACTAATATGTTGTAAATGGTGCAGACAAACAACAAAAATCAGAGGTGAAAAATGTTGCAAAGGATAGGTGTGAAACTCTTAAAACCTAGGATGCTCAAGAGGATCCTAAGAGGGAAAGGAAAAACTAAAAATATAAAGGGATAAAAGGTGAAAAAAACCTATCCAAAAGTTTTGAAAAGTAATGGATCATAGTCTAAAAATAAGTGGTTGAAAATGTTCAAACCCTAGACTCCTCACTCAGCTAATATCTTCCTAACAATGTGGAGGTGTAGTCTAAACCCTAAGGGGATTTTTCCTTCCTCAAAGAGAAGAAATGATTGTATCTAGGCCTAGGGGAGACTGAAAATAGAGGTGAAGTACCCTTCCTAGTTTGCAGACAACACTCTTAGCAAATTTGAAAAAAATTCTAAAGAAATTCCAGAAAAATACCAAAATGCATGTACTCACTTGAAACACTAGAAAACGAAGCTTTTGGGCCAAATAGCGTGCTCTGGAACGTAGATCAGGGGCTGAAAAATGTGTTTTTCTCCCTAGTCCCTCAGTCAGTAGATCTCGCACAAATTTTTCCATCTCCTGCTTGATCGGTACTTGTGACCTATGGAAAGAAACTCAAACCACCAAAATCTGAAAATTTGAGAAAAAGGGAAATAATACTTTAAATAGAAATTGAGAGGCTAAAAATAGTTATAGAAAACCCCGAAATTTACTGAAACTTCAATCACCCAACAACCTTATTATTACATCACTGGAGTCGCCACTGTTTAGTGTGAAGTTTCTTGGAAGGTCTACCAAAAACAATTCACTTAAGTCACTAGGTGACAAATGACCCTAACAAAAATTTGTGGGTTCTTATGATTCAGATCTGCAATAAAAGTGTAAAACCTACAAAAAAAACATCTACGATCCACAATAGCAAAAAATAGTCAATATATATCCAATGTAATAACCCAAAGAGAAAGACTTTTAATTGAATAGATTCTTTATTGATAACACCTCGTGAAGGATATCTACAAAAAGGGTCTACAAATCCCCCTCTGTGGGATGGGTCCTTTGATGTCCTTGATGCTTCAGTAATCAATGTTCTCTCTCAATGTGTGAAAAACTTAAAACAATGTGGAGAACTCAAATGAGAGCTTAAAAGAAAAGAGACGATAGTGGTGATGGCGATAATGATCATGGTGAAGAATGAATGGAAAACCCTCCTATTTATAACAAAGTATTGAATTAATCTAAAAAGGGGAGAATAATAAAAAAATATTGACCAAATCAAGATCTAACCATTATGAATACTTTATTATATTTTTTGGAGAGGGTAAAGATATTTAAAATTGTCAAATATCTTTATTTAGAAATAATTAATAAATAAAATAATTTATTAATTATTTCGCGAGG
The DNA here is from genome assembly GCA_000404065.3 of Pinus taeda. NCBI lineage: Eukaryota > Viridiplantae > Streptophyta > Pinopsida > Pinales > Pinaceae > Pinus > Pinus taeda. The sequence goes on from APFE030329847.1 coordinate 3,055, forward strand.
ATTAAGAATGGTGTGAAATTGAAATACTTATTAAATAGTGATTTAACCATTATTCCAATGATTGAAATAATGAATAATAAATAAATAGTGATTTATTTAATTATTCCTAGGGAATTTCGTCAAATGTGATAAGGAATAATTATTTAAACGATGATTTAATAATTATTCTTAGAGAAAATTAATTAAATAAGGATTTATCTAATCATTCTCATGGGTGTTCTTTTCATCTGAAAATAATTTAATAAAACTGGTCTACTAATTTATTTTTCACACTGGAAGTTATTTTACTATGGTAAAATTAATCCTACATGGTGTATTTCGATCCACCTAGTTAGAAATGGCTAGGTGATCATTTTTTGGTGATAACATCTTGTGCTATTATGGTGCTAAGGGATTGTATTTTTACATGTTCCATATTTTATATATTTTACATATTGGATGTATGAAAACAATAAACAAATTTAGAAGTCTAAATAAAATAACCCTCATAGTATAGATTTTAGATTTTTAAGTATAATTTTATCGGATCTATTGTGATGAACTATCTAGTGAAATATCTATGGAGATTTATGGATCAAGGTCACTTTGAAAAATGGTTTAGACCTTAAAACATATTGGGAAAAAAAATCATTGATTCATTTGCAATAAAATTAAGACCTTCGTTTCTTTCAAGCACTTAAATTTACAAAATTAAATAGTTTAAGATAATATGTATTTGTATTTCTTACCATTGTACCTCTACTAATGTATAATTTAGGAAGAGTGATTGGAATTGACATAGATATTTACTAGAAAATTGTATTCTTCACAAGTCGATTTCAAGGTGAAGCAATAATTTTATTTTCTATTATAATAAGAGTGCATGGCGTCATGGTTTCTAAAACTTGAGTTCAAGTAGAAGTGGAGCCAAGAATATATCAATACATTTGTATTCAACTCCATTTTAATTATTTGCTATAATAAGAGTGCATGGCGTCATGGTTTCTAAAACTTGAGTTCATGTAGAAGTGGAGCCAAGAATATATCAATACATTTGTATTCAACTCCATTTTAATTATTTGCATGGTTTCTCTGTGTAATTTTCTTGTAATACATTTCTAAGATTTTTAGATATCATACTTTTTAATAAATACTAGTATTTTAGTGCTTATTTACTACTATGCCATGTAACCTCAACAAAATAGTTTTAGTCTCTATCTCATGCACTATGCAACAAAAAGCCTTTGCTTCAATAATGATTCCTCACCCTTCTATATCAGTTGTAGAGGGAAAAACAAAACTTAATCATAAGATCACCATTTACATAAAAAGATAACCTTCAATATTAATAAATCTAAAAATTAAATTTTAAGATAAATATGGAATTAGAATAAATTACTATTAAACCTTTATTTTTCTATGCCTTGTTGAATGTTTTATTTAGTTATTCTTAGGGGATTTCATAAAATGTGACAAGGAATAATTATTTAAACAATGATTTAATAATTATTCTTAGAGAAAAATATAAAAAAAAAATAAGGATTTATCTTATCATTCTCATGGTTTTTTTTCATCCAAAAATAATTTAATAAAAGTGGTCTACTAATTTATTTTTCACACTCGAAGTGGTAAAATTAATCCTACATGGTGTATTTTGATCCACCTAGTTAGAAATGGCTAGGTGATCATTTTTTGGTGTTAACATCTTGTTCTATTATGGTGCTAAGGGATTGTATTTTTAAATGTTCCCTATTTTATATATTTTACATATTGGATGTATGAAAACAATAAATAAATTTAGAACTCTAAATAAAGTAACCCTCATAGTATAGATTTCATATTTTTAAGTATAATTTTATCAGATCTATTGTGATGAACTATCTAGTGAAATATCTATGGAAATTTATGGATCAAGGTCACTTTGAAAAATGGTTTAGACCTTAAAACATATTAGGAAAAAAAATCATCGATTCATCTACAATAAAATTAAGACATTCGTTTCTTTCAAGCATTTGAATTTACAAAATTGAATAGTTTAAGGTAATATGTCTTTGTATTTCTTACCATTGTACCTCTACTAGCGTATAATTTAGGAAGAGTGATTTGGAATTGACATAGATATTTACTACAAAATTGTATTCTTCACAAGTCGATTTCAACATGAAGAAATAATTTTAATTTCTATTATAATAAGAATGCATGGGGTCATGGTTTATAAAACTTGAGTTCAAGTAGAAGTGGAGCCAAGAATATATCAATACATTTGTGTTTAACTCCATTTTAATTATTTGCATGGGTTTTTTGTGCCGTTTTCTTGTAATACAATTGTAAGATTTTTAGATATCATATTTTTTAATAAATACTAGTATTTTAGTGCTTAGTTACTACTATGCCATGTAACCTCAACAAAACAGTTTTAGTTTCTATCTCATGCACTAAGCAACAAAAAGCCTTTGCTTCAATAATGATTCCTTACCCTTCTATATCAATTGTAGAGAGAAAAACAAAACTTAATCATAAGATCACCATTTACATAAAAAGATAACCTTCAATATTAATAAATCTAGAAATTAAATTTTAAGATAAATATAGAATTAGAATAAATTACTATAAAACCTTTATTTTTCTATGCCTTGTTGAATGTTTTATAAAAATCCAAAAGAATATAGATTTTAAAGCCCGTTAAAAATTATACAAATTTTAAAAAACCCTTTAAACTTATATAAATTAATTTATATACCTTAGATAATGTTAAGCATATGGAGTGGTGTAAGAAAATCATTTATTACTCATTCATGACTTTTGTATAAAATCTTATCTCATACTTATTTCTATTAATTTAATAATATTTATTTATTTCAATGGTTTGTGTATTATTTCAATAATCTAAATATATATTTAATTGTTCTATTTTTTATTATATATTGAATTGTATTATTACTAATTGAGTTATTTAGAGTATTTGGAAAGAATTGTTATTATCTTTATTTGTTATACATTCTTGAACTCTAAGGAATATCTTACTTTTTCTTACAATCCTAAGTAGGATGGTTTTAGGGTTTGTTACATGAAAAGATTAAGATTACTTTGTTTCATCAAAAACTTGGCACCACCACATAATTTTGAATGTTCACCATCATACAAAAAGTTCCTTAACAAGACATCCATTTACCAATTATTTTCGACTGCATAAACCTTTTACACATTAAAATTAAATTTCACTCTTATTTTTTTATACTAATCTAAACTTTTTCAAAATCATGACATTTTAAATCTTTTGCTTGACAATAATATTAAACTTAATTCTTAATTTATGATTTGGAATTAAATTGAAATTACCCTTTTACCTACTCCACTTAATGTGAACAATTATTTTGAACAATATCATACATATAAAACAAAAAAAATATCTTAAAATAGAAATAAATACACTACAATATAATATAATATTGATAAATGTAAAATAAATCTAATTGTCATATCTACTTAAAAATTAAAATTTTAGCTTTTTAATTCTATGTTTCCATTGATATTATATTGAAAGTGATTGAAATTCAAAAAATCTTTAATAATTTTAGTTGTTTTAAGAATACTTACAAACTAAATCAATTTGGAAAAACAATTATTAATTAACTTGATCAATAATAATCCCTTTCTTTTTTCTTTTCTTTTTTTTTTCATTTTTTTTCTCTTTATTCTCTTAATATTTTTTTAATTTTATTTTCCTTCTTTAATTATCCTCTCTTTTTAGATCCCCTCTCCTTATTTTTTTACTATTTTATATCTCCTTTTTATTTTTTTTATTACTTATTATTTTCACTTTTACTATTTTTAATTCTTTATCAACTTATTATCCTTTAATTTCTTAAATCTAAACTATTTTATATCTCCTTCTTATTTTTTATTACTTATTATTTTCACTTTTACTACTTTTAATTCTTTATCCTTATTATTCTTTAATTTGTTAATTTTAGATTTAAGTATATTTTATTCATTAATTATCTTTCTTTAACTTTTCACTCTATTTGTCTGAGGTGACATGTTCAAATTATCTTTTAATTTAATTTGTTTTTATATTTATTATTTTTTCGATATATATATGAATTGTCAAATTTCCAAACCATATTATTCAAATTATTTCCAAACCATATTATTCAAATTATTTCTATCAACCCCCCACAAATATAAAAAATAAATTATAATCGTAGTATATTTTTTTGGCCATTTTCCTTTTAATTTTCGTCGTCTTTGACCGAAGTGCATTCTTAAAATGTTTGATGTGTCTTTTGATGGCTTAAATTGAAATAGCACAACCAATTCTGAATTTGATGGCTTAAATTGATTTTCATTTAGCATATCCCTTTATATGAGAAAATAAAACTTAGACCATCGCCGTCCATGGTTCTTATACAAGTTACTCTTCATGAATCAAATCAAATATATTAAAATATATAATTACTCATACATTAAATCGGTTATGAGCTTGATTATCGGTCCATGAACCAGAAAATTAACACTTTTATCTCTAATAAATAAATTAGGAAAAATATAAATGAAATGATTATAAAATAATATAAAAAAAATTCATATATTTAATGAGCATGAACTTATCTAAATAATATGTTGATAACAATTTGTTTTCCTGGCTAGAGATAAATCTGAAAAAGTTAATATTTTACCAAATAATTTATAAAATTGGAAACAACTCTTGGAACAAAATGAAAATGATATCCTATTTAGAAATTGAATAAGTATCTTACTTAAAAATGAAAATTATATACCATACTAATAAATAAAACTACTACCCATGAATTGTTAATCACATTTTGTCCCTAGTTAAGTATGAGCTTAAACCTAGAAGCAAATTATCATGACTTTGTCACTAAATCCTTCCATCACCATCACCATAATTAATTAGGCCAAAGGTTGTCCACCAAAGTGAACTAGTCATGTCATTGTTTACACTGTTGAGCAAAGGAGAGAATAGAATACACACAACACACGAGTGAGCAACGGAGAGAATAGGAAGCACCTAAAACATTCCCATCAGAAAGTCCTTCCATGTTATCAGCCAGTGCTGAGTAACACCATCCCCAAATTCCTTCGCATTCATCCATAAATATATTACAGAGCTCATAATCACTTCTAGCTCGCAAATTTAAAAATGAATGACAAAGGTTGAAAGTTTATTCAAATTCAAAAAGTGAACACTAAAGATTGCAAGATTTTTCAAATTCAAACATTATCCCTCAAGGAGTGAAGAGGGTTGGGGTAGGGCATTAAAGATTTCTTTAACTTATGTCTCTTCAGATGTAAATATCAATTTTCGTGCAACTATGGGTGTCAAAGCGGTAAATTTGTAAGGAGCTGCCATTGTTGAAGTGAAGTCGTGAACCCAACAGGGAACATAATGGAGATGTATGGATGTGGATGTTAATCGTGCCATGCACTAAGCCAATGATTGTGTTAGTGCATGGTTGTTAAGAATTGCCAGACGATAATGGCCACGACACCGACGGTTAGAATCCCAAAGCCTTGCATAGAAAACATGACTATTATTAACAACCATGTACTAAGCCAATCATTCGCTTAGTGCATGGCATGATTAACATCCACATCCATACATATCCATTGTATTCCTGGCTGGGTTCATAGATCGACTCTGGTAGCAGAAGCTCCTTGCAAATTTACTGCTCTCACACTCACAGTTGCACAAGAACCAATATTTACAAGTGAAGAGACATAAAGAAATATTTAATGCCCTATCCCAGCCCTCTTTACTCTTTGAGTAAATTTTTTTGACAATTATATACCATACCGATCAATAAACCTCCTACCCATGAATTATTAATCACATTTTATCCTTATTTAGTATGAGCTTAAACCTAGCAGTAAATTATCATGACCTTGTCACTGAATCCTTCCATCACCAAAATAAAACATGCCAAATAGCATCCATCAGAGTGAGCTAGCTATGTCATTGTTTACACTGTTGTGCAATGGAGAGAACAAAATACACATAACACATGGCTGAGCAACATAGAGAACAAAAAATACCTAAAACACACCCATTAGAAAATCCTTCCATGTTATCAACCAGTCATGAGTAACACCATCCACAAATTCCTTCGCATTCATCCATAAAGATATTACAGATGTTGGGTGTGGAGCATGATTATTTAAAAGTTTTTGTTTTAGCTGGATGTGTACCGCAGGATGTTAGTACAACCCTCCATGCGAGGGCGTGCGAGGGGGACTTGTCCCCCCAGCAGGGGTTCGGGGGGGCCGATCCCCCCCGGTTGGGGGGTCCAGGGGCCATCGGTCACCCAGCGGGGGTTTCGGGGGCAGCACCCCCGAAGCTAAAAACATATGTAAAATTTCCTTGTAAAAGTATAGTATTTTCTAGTCACTCTGGGCCGTTCATTAGGCAGATGATCTAACGATAGAACTTATGTTTAGTTTAGGGTTCTTTTCCCTAGAAGGCAACCCCTCTCTTTGTATTAGGGCATTGTATTGAGGTTGTGTAAGAAATGTGTATTCTTCGAGTGAGAAACAGAGAGGTGTGACTATGAGAGAAAACAGAGGAACTTATAGCAGATCTACTGTAGGTTATGTCTCTTCATTTTGCTGGATAATAAAAAGGAAGGATTGGTTGTTCGAGGTGGATGTAGCCCAAACTGGGTGAACCACGTATATCTGTGTCTCTTTCGTTTTATGTGTTTTCTATGTTTATCTTTCTACTATATTCTATGTGTTCCATTGCTCTGTAATATATGATTTTGTAACAACTGGTATTAGAGCCGAAGGTCTACTTGGCTAACAAACTCGCAGGAGAGAAGGGTTCTTGATACAAGTGGGAGCAATGGCGGAAGATGGTAAGTTTAGGGTTGAGAAATTTAATGGCCAAAACATCTCACTGTGGAAGATGCAGATGGAAGATTATTTGTATCAGAAAGATTTGTACCTACATTTGGCGCAAAAACAAAGATGTCGACGGGTATGACAGATGAAGAATGGAACCTTCTTGATAGAAAGGCACTTGGAATAGTAGGGTTGTGCCTCGCAGCATCGGTCACCTTCAACATTTCGAAGGAAACAATGACAGAGGGTTTGATTAAGGTGTTGGTGAAACTATATGAAAAACCCTCGGCCTCAAACAAGGTATTTTTTATGAAACGATTATTTAATATGAAGATGTTGAAAGGTGGATCTGTTGCAGACCATTTAAATGGTTTTAAAACTATTACAAGTCAGTTATGTTCTCTAGGGGTAAACTTTGATGATGAAGTTAGAGCTCTGTTATGCTTGTGCTCATTGCCAGAAAGTTGGAATGGTTTAGTAATGGCCATTAGTAACTCTGTTTCTGGATCTAGTACTTTAAAGTTTGATGATGTTGTTGGTGCTATCCTTAGCGAGGAAATGTGATGGAAAAGTTCTGGTGAGACATCGGGTAATGCTTTGAGTGCAGAGTCTAGGGGAAGAAAAATGGAAAGAGGAAAGAGCTCAAGATATCGTAGTAAATCAAGAAAAGGTAGATCGAAGTCTAGATCGAGGATAGTGTGCTGGAAATGTGGAATTAAAGGACACCTAAATAAAGACTGTAGATCTCGGAAGGGAAAACAAGGAGATGCACAGCAAGAAAACAATCATGAAGCAAATGTGACAGGTGAGGTGTTACAAGATTCGTTGGTTCTTTCTTTCGAAAATATTATTGATTCTTGGGTGGTAGATTCAGGGGCCTCATTCCATGCCACACCTGATAAGATATATTTTCATGACTATGTTCAAGGAAATTTTAGACAATTCCATTTGGGTGATGATAAACCCTGTAAAATTGTTGGAAAGGGTAAGGTTATTGTAAAATAATATAATGGAAACCAATGGCTACTAAAGGAGGTAAGGCATGTTCCAGATCTGAAGAAAAATCTGATTTCAACAAGGCAGTTAGGCGGTGAAGGTTGTGTGACAACTTTCACAGATAAATCTTCGAAGATCACCAAAGGAGCCCTGGTAATAGCAAAAAGCAAAAAGGTTGGTACATTGTATTTACACAATGGTATTTCTAACTCTATTAATACTTTAACTTCCAAAGGAGCAGATGCAACATTATGGCATCATAGGCTCGGAGACATGAGTGATATGGGTATGACGATTCTTGACTTAATGAACTTGTTGCCGGGTTTAAGGAATGTTGATTTGGACTTCTGTGAGAATTGCATTTATGGAAAACAGAAGAGAGTCAGATTTCTGAGAGTTGGGAAAGAAAAGAAGAGAAAAAAATTAGAGCTTGTGCATACAGATGTATAGGGACCTGCTCAAGTATCATCTCTCGGTGACTCTCATTATTATCTTACTTTTATTGATGATGAAACTAGAAAAACATGGATATATTGTATTAAGAATAAATCTGATGTATTCGATACTTTTAAGAAATGGAAAGATTTGGTTGAGATTGAGACAGGAAAGAAATTGAAGTGTCTCAGATTAAACAATGGAGGTGAATATTGCAGCAAAGAGTTTGATAGGTGCTGTTCAGAGCATGGAATTCGCAGAGAGAAGAAAGTTACAAGAATACCATAGGAAAATGGTGTGTCAGAAAGGATGAACAGAACAATCATGGCGCGTGCAAGGTGCATGAGATTGCATGCTGAATTACCTTTATAGTTTTGGGCAGATGCTATAGATACTGTTGTTTATCTAATAAACAGAGGGTCTTCAAGTTCCTTAGATGGTGGTGTTACAGAGGAAGCATGGATAGGTAAAAAGGTAAACTAGTTTTTTTTAAAGCCTTTTGGTTGTGAGCCCTTTGACCATATTCATAAAGAAAACAAAACAAAGCTTGAGGCAAAATGAAAGAAATGTACCTTTATTGCATATGGTGTTAATGATTTTGGTTATCGCTTATATGATTATGAAAATCACAAAATCATTAGAAGCAGAGATGTAATATTCAATGAAAAGGTCTTGTATAAGAATCAGTTGTAGGAAAAGTAACGGGAAAAAGAAAACAATGAATACATAGTTCTTGATGAGATCAATGAAAAAGTAAAGGTGCCCGAAAATAATAATAATCAACAACGACAACAACAACAACCACCACAACAGCAACAAGCACCCCAAACACCTAAAAGTGGTGTTAGAAGATCTACCAGGATAAGTATACCCCCTGAACGATACTCTCCTTCATTATATTATTTATTTTTGACTGATTTTGGTGAACCCGAATGTTATGAAGAAGCAATGCAGGTTGAAAGCAAGAGGAAGTGGGGGGTAGCCATGAAAGAAGAGATGGAATCCTTAATGCATAACCAAACTTGGGACTTAGTCAGGTTGCCTACAAGAAAAACTACATTGAAGAATAAATGGGTTTATAGGCTGAAGGAAGAAGATGGAGGAAAAAAAAGGTACAAAGCTAGACTTGTGGTGAAGGGATTTGCACAGAAGAAAGGTATTAGTTTTGATGAAATATTTTCTCCTGTTGTTAAAATGACTTCAATTAGAACTATTTTAAGTCTAGTAGCAGTTGAAGATTTGCATCTTAAGCAGTTAGATGTAGAGATAGCCTTTCTCCATGGGGATTTGGAGGAAGAGATATATATGTAGTAGCCACAAGGATATGAGGTAAAAGGGAAGGAGAAACTAGTGTGTAGGTTGAAGAAGAGCTTGTATGGCTTAAAATAGGCTACAAGGCAATGGTATCTAAAATTTGATAAGTTTATGTCTGAACAAGGTTATACTAGATGTCACTCTAATCATTGTGTTTATCTGAAAAAGCAAAATTATGGCAGCTATATTATATTGTTATTGTATGTAGATGACATGCTTATTGCAGGGCCTAACATGCAGGAAATAAATGTGCTCAAAAGAAAATTGGCAAATTCATTTGCAGTGAAGGATTTGGGAGCTGCAAAACAAATCCTTGGTATGAGAATAACTAGAGACAGGAAAAATCACAAATTAAAATTTTCTCAGAATGCGTACATACAAAAGGTCTTGAAAATATTTAATATGCACAATGCAAAACCAGTCAGTACACCTTTTGCTAGCCATTTCAAACTTAGTAAGGAAATGTGCCCAAAGACCCAAGAAGACATGGATTATATGTCTAAAGTTCCATATGCATCAGTAGTTGGAAGCTTAATGTATGCAATGATCTGCACAAGGCCTGATATTTCACATGCAATGGGAGTTGTAAGCAGGTACATGAACAATCCAAGAAATGAACATTGGATGGCAGTGAAATGGATTCTCAGATATTTGAAAGGTACCACAAATCAAGCATTATTCTTTGGTGGTTCAAACATTACTCTACATGGATATGTTGATGCAGACATGGCAGGTGATAGAGATAACAGGAAGAGCACTACAGGATATGTATTTACTGTAGGTGGAACAGTTGTCAGTTGGGTTTCAAAAATCTAAAGTGTTGTTGCACTTTCAACAACAGAAGCAGAGTATGTTGTTGCTACAGAGGCTAGTAAAGAAGTGATTTGGTTACAAAGGTTTATGGGTGAATTGGGTAAGGAGCATGATATGGGCACGTTATACAGTGGTAGCCAAAGTGCCATTCATCTTGCAAAGAACTCATTATTTCATTCCAAGACTAAACACATACAACTCAAGTACCATTTCATACAATTAGTCTTGGAAGATGGAGAGTTGAAGCTGGAAAAGATACACACTAGCCAAAATCCTGCAAATATGCTAACAAAAGTTGTAACTAGGGAGAAACTGAGAATATGCTAAGTTTCAATTGGTCTTCAAGGATGACAATGAAGATGAGAAACAACTAGGTCCAAAGAGGAGTCATTGTCTAGCAAATGAAGTAGCGATGAAGTTGCTACAATCATTTTCCAAGTGAGAGATTGTTGGGTGTGGAGCATGATTGTTTAGAGGTCTTTGTTTCAGCCAGATGTATACCCCAGGAAGTTTGTACACCCCTCCATGCAGGGAGGACTTGTCCCCTCCGTAGGGGTTTGGTGGGGCCGATCCCCCTAGTTGGGGGTTTGGGGGCCAACGGTCCCCCGACGGGGGTTTTGGGGGCAGCGCCCCCAAAGCTAAAAATAGATGTAAAATTGCCTTGTAAAAGTATAATAATTTCTAGTTAACCTGGGCCATTCATTAAGCGGATGATCTGACGGTAGAACTTATGTTTAGTTTAGGGTTTTTTACCCTAGAAGGAAAACCCTCTCTTTGTATGAGGGCATTGTATTTGAGGCTGTGTAATAGATGTTTATTCCCTTATTGAGAAACAGAGAGGTGAGACTGTGAGAGAAAACAAAGGATATTACAGCGGATCTACTGTAGGTTGTATCTCTTAATTTTACTGGATAATAGAAAGGAAGGACTGGCTGTTTCAGGGTGGACGTAGCCCAAACTAGGTGAACCACATATATCTGTGTCTCTCTAGTTTTATGCATTTTTCTGTGTTTATATTTATGCAATAATCTATGTGTTCCATTGCTCTGCAATAAACTTGATCTTTCTCTTTCTTGTCATTTGTCTTTTCTCCTTAATCATTTGCAGCTCCATAATAGTTTTTTTATCTTTCAGATGCTTGTTTTTCTTCTCAAGAAAATTGATGATCCATTTGCCCCTCTCAAGATCAAGTGATAAGGCTTGTATTTCAACCTCCTTCTCTTTGATAATCATGTCTTTGAGTTTTGAGCTTTGAGAGCCCAAACCAGTGACATCCTCCTCAATTAAGACAAAATCCCTGTCTTGCCCTTCAGTAGGGCCCTCCTCATGCATCCTTTGCTTCCCTTTGCCTTTGCTTTTTGATTGTTAGCCAACCTGTATAGTTGGAGAATAAGGCAAATCCCCTTTCACCCCCGGTGAAGATAACATTTGCCTATGGTTTGGTGAAGAAAACGAGACCCCTTCCACCCCTCGTGGAGATAGTACTCACCTGGTAGTAGCAAAAAGCCTCTTGGTGCCTCTCTCATAGGTGACAAACACTGGCACACCTGTAGTTTCAATCTCATGAACACCTGGCTGTTTTGATGGCTCTCCTTCCTCTTGAGGCATTGATGGAATCACCTGAGGGCCTTTGAAAATATCATGGGCAATGAAGCTATCCCATGGTATGTTTAGCAAGCTTAGATCATGTAAAAAAATAATTTTAATCAGTGAGAAATGGTAAATGCTATTGAATTGCTGAGGAAAGGGTTTTCTTTACACAAAGAGAGCCATCTTTTCAATATTCCTGCATATAAAGTATGGGAGGTTCATCATCCTCACTCTTGTGAAATGCATCAAAAATCTGACATGATATGTATATAGGCGGGAAAACCTTCCTTCACAGGAGAAATACTTGATGATAAGTTTAAGGAGAGGAGCATAAATGTTTTGCAAGTATTTGAAAGGAAAAACCTTGCTGATTTTCCTGTGATATCCAGCCTTAATGTAAGGCTCAAAATGCTCTCTGCCCACATGCTACCCCTTATTCCACTATTCACCTACATTAGGGATGCTTGTTGCTGCTCCAATGGTTTCAGGTCTCAAGGTGAAAGAGACACCAGCAAGGTTCACCTGGCCATTGTGAAGATGGAGAACAAACAACCTAGCAATCTCATGATGATATTTCACCCTCTCTACCATTTCAAAAAATTGATAACAACATTGGTGCTTAAAGCAAGCTACAACAAGAGGGAAAACAAGTAATTCTGTGAGAGTGGTGGTCTCCTCTCAGATGATTTTCCCCCCTTTGTGTGGCTTTCTTGGTTCATGAGCTTCTCGAGAAGAATCACTGAGAGTTTCCTCTTCCCTCTCATAGTCTGAATCTGTCTCCATGCTTATGAATTTGGAGTGAAAGCAAATGAGTATGAAGAGATTTTGAAATATGAAGTGAAAGGGTTTCTTTTGGGGAATGAGTGGAGTGAATGGTATTATGAATGTGAATGAAGGGTTTGATAGTGTAGTGAATGTGGTGAAGGAATAGGATGGTGGGAGTTAGGGTTTGGGAAATGGGAGTGGGGTTTGGGGAGTGAATGTTGGTGATTTTGGGAGAGGGAATGAGATTTAGGGAAAATATATTAAGGGAATAGAAACAACAAAATAGCTAGAACAAGTACCCTTTGCAAATCTATGAGACAGTTTGGAGGATAGCTAGGGTTTTATTTTTTGAGATATGAAAATCACCACAATTGATAAAAAACCCTTGCTAAACTAGGTGGGAAAATTTACTTACTTGATGAGAGGCCCATTAAGAAATTTGAAGTGAATTTGGGTGTCTTGAATCATTTTGATGCTCAGTGGATAGGTGCATAGCGCTTCCTCTCAGATGCACAATGCTAGACCAATTTTATATGGGAAAACTACAACAGGTGCGCAACGCCGATTGTGTGCGTAGCGCCAAGGCCCAGGTGCACAGTGCCAGCAAAATGACTGTATTTTTCCACTGTTTTTTCCTCTTTCTCCAAAAATTTGGTTTTTCTCCCTTTAGCTCATTAAATTTCAACAATGAAGACTCAAACACATGGATTGGCTTTTATATCCCTTTTCCTCTAATTTTTCATTAACCAAACTTTTCTTATGTTTTGCTAGCTTTTTTCACAAATGCTCTGTTTCACTTACATTTTGACTTTTTCTTTTTTGCAAGTGGACTTTTACATTTATTTTTTGTAATGGCTAGAGTTTCCTTTGTTACCAGGTCACCAGGAACATCTATTGAACACTTATTACATATAGAAACATTGAAATTACATGAAATTTGTACAATAATGGAAAAAACCCTGTTTTCATCTCAAAACAGAGTTTTGAGGTAAAAAAGATTTATTGAGCCTAAAAAATTAATTTTATGATTTTATGAGCTTATTTATCCTCCTCATGTGCCTGCTGACCTTTTTATTCAATTAAGATGACCATGATGACAAACCCTAAGACCTAGTGGGACCAAACCCTAAAACTGATTTTTATAAATGAAATGAAACAGGATGATAGTAAGTGACTAAAACAAATATGTGAATGGGTCAACAGGTGAATTTCATGAGGGAAATTGACATGAAACCACTAACATTAGTTGATCCATAACCTAACGGAATGTAGCTAATCGAACGAGACACCTAATATGCATGCAAAAGAGAAATTTGATCACTAATGGAAGTGTGAAGATACTCACACTAACACACTCTATATGATATGCTTCATTTGCTACACTCCGTATGCTACGCTTCATCTACTACACTTCATCTTCTGTGCTTCATCTACTATGCTCATATGATATGATTCATCTACTGCACTTCTTCTGCTGCACTTCATATGCTACGCTTCATGTGCTACGCTTCATGTGCTATGCTTCATCTTCTATGTTCCATATGCTGCGCTTCATCTGCTGTTCTTAGAATGCTTTAGCATATAAAATTGCTGCTCTTATATAAGGAGTAAACCATAACATTGCTGCTCTTATATATTATGCTATCATAATACCATATATGAGGCTACCCAATCATGAATCCATATATAACGTTGTTTGGTGAATGCAATAACCTTAATATTATAACGTTAATATTACTGTGTTAATATTGTAATTGCATGGTGATAACCTCAATATTGTAATATTTGAATGCATTCACTATTAATTGTTACTTTAATATTAACTCATATAAACCATATGTTGTGTTAAACCATAAATGGTTCTTTGATACCATTGTGTTAATAGAAATGGAGACTTTCTACATTGCATTAACACCAAGACTTGCTACGTTAATTGCTCGAAATATTACAACGTATTCATGATTGCTATTGTGCATCAATAAGCCTATCATGCAATGATAATAATAATGCCAATGAACACTTGATGATTCCATCAAACATTTGATGATGATAATACTTCCATTTAAACAATAATAACACTCCAAGGTAATTAATGTCAAAGGAATCAAATAAAATTACCAATATAAACATTGCATATAATTATTCCACTGTACATTATTATTCTGATGTACATATTTATTCCACTGTACATTATTATGCAGTTGTACATAATTATTCCACTGCACATTCATGATATCTCAAAGAATTTTAACGCTGCTCCAATCCATTAGTTGTTAATACTATGTATATGCCTATTTTTCTGTCCCTAACATTTCTACTCGAGTCAAATTTTGACATTCATAATTTCAATTAAATGTTACTCTTCTTTGTCCTTGTGTTACCTTCCTTGGCACTATTCGTACCTTATCGTGATATATAGAAATCATTTTGAGCACTTGGTTCTCTTTGATGGATGCCATTTTTTTCTTTTAGAGTTGAATGCTCAGAAATTGTATCTCAATGACTGTAGAGAATGGATTTGACAACACAATGGATTTAAATGTATGTTCATCTATTTGCTATGAGATGTATGAGGTTGATTTTCTGTATCCTGTATAGATATGGAGAATGCTCTCTTTATATAATTCCATTTCTTCTTTTGTAACGTTACCGACTCTTCATTTACTCTTTCAGATGTAGGAATTTGTTCTTCGTCAACTTAGATGTTGATGTTTGAAGATTTTCGTCGATAATTTCACTTTGATCTTGTAGCATTAATATTACCTGAACTCCTTTAGTGCTGCAACTGAGTGAGGCACGATTTTTCAATCACCCATGACTTTCTAATTGTCTAAGCATTTTCAATTTTTTATTTTATTTTATTCTGCATCACAATAGCTTTGAATGTCGATCTTTTGAATTGAATTATTCAATATGTTTATTTAAAATATTTTTCTCGTAGGGTATTTGATATTGCAGAACCTCATTTTCTTCAAATGGCTATAGCTTCTTGTTATGTGATTGATGAACTCCAATTTCTTCCTTGGTATGGAGGATGATCTCTACGTGCGCTGCAACTTATTTTGCCCATAGGATTTTTGATATTATTTAGAAAACATTTCCTGATTCCGAATGTTTTGTTTTGAAACACTTATAAGTTCATGATGAATTGAATCCACACTCAAATTCATATAAGATCGTGGATTATTACTGGAACAAAAAAATGTACTTTGTTCAATTGTGTCGTTGAAGCACTTTAGGAATTTCGTCTATTGTTGATAAATTCATTTTACTTCTTCAAGCATTCATATCATTCAAATATTTTTGTTTATGCAATGTTGAAGGATTTAGAGAGATCCTAATAATGCCCTGAGATGGTGAAATGTACTTTAGTCACATGTTTCCTTCCTAGTTGTGGAAACATGTTCATAATTTTCTTCAACAACAGTTCTTTACAACCATAAAAATGATCTATACATGAAATAATTCTTTGCAGTAGTTTTCTCTTGATCTTTTATTGAGCTAGATTTCTTAATGTGAAACTTGCAAATGGTGTGGTTTAGATGTCTATCTCATGATTATTGATGATGAAGGCTTCTTGGAAACTTTCCACAAAGATAAATAAACTTTGCTCCTCTTGGCTTGATGGTAGCATACATGTTTGAAGATATCTAAAACTTTGAATGTAGCATTGTAGCTTAACTACTTGAAGCCCTTTGGACCTAAGATCCATTTTACTTCCATAGTGGTCTCTTTGCTTCTGGTTGTATGCATATATATGTTTGAATGGATATCAAGTTTTCATAGATAAATTGTCAGTTAATACATGGATCATCATAATGTACATCAATGTATTCCATATAAACAATTAAAGAATAAAGGTTTTTTGAGAAAATTCTAATGATGCCAACATTCTTTGTCTATTTATTTATTGAGATGCTTATATACAAGATATATACACGTGTACATTTTTCTACAAAACCATGCATTAAAGACTGAACTTTTGAATGATGCACCTGATTGATGTCATTTTATCATGAAGAAAATGACTTGATCTCACAAATTTATGATGTGTTTGTTCTTGCTGCTTCTTAGTGGCTTCAAATTCTTGACAAAATCATGTGATTCCTATTCCTCTTCTTTACTTCCTCCTGCTCCTATAGTCTCCCCCTTAGATGGTGCATTCAATTCAAGTTTTAGACTCTCCTTTTTGAAGTTACATTAGTTAGGATCACCTTTAGGCACTATCCCTAGCATGTTTCTCATAAACTCAAATGGTCCTTTAGCAAGAGGCTTTGTAAATATGTCTACTATCTATTCCCTTCTGGGTATGTACTCCATCTTCATTGTTTGCTCAACCATTTTTTCTTTGCCAAAGTGGTACTTTATAGGGATGTGTTTAGTCTTTGAATGAAGCACAATATTTTTCAAAATGATTATTGAACTTTTATTTTTGCATATGATAGAGATAGGATCATTAAAATTTACCTTCATATCATGAAGTATCTGCTTCATCTACAACACTTGTGTGCAACAGGCTACAACTGCTATGTATTCAAATTCCATTGTAGATAGAGAAACTAATGTTTGTTTTTTTCTTAGCTATGCCACCAAAGACTCTCTTAGGTAGAATGCACTACCAATTGTAATCCTTTTGTCATCCACACAACTAGCCCAATCCACATCTATGTATGTTGTCGATATAAATTCCTTACCTTTTAGATACCATAGTCCATAACCTGTAGTCCCTTTTAAATACCTGAATATCCTTTTTGTTGCTAAAAAATGAATTTGTTTGGGTGCTGATTGATATATTGCTACTAATACGACTTCCAACATTATATTTGGTCGAGAAGTTGTTAAGTATAACATACTTCCTACCATATATCTATAAAGCTTTTGATCCACATCAAGTGATTCATCATCTGCACATAGCTAACATCCATTAGTCATGGTGGTTGAGACATGTTTACAATCTTCCATTTGGAACCTTTTCAACATATCTCTTAGAAATATTTTGAGAAAGGAATATGCCTCAAGGATTTTGTAGGATTTGGAGCCCTAGGTAGAAGGTAAGTTCTCCAATCATTGACATTTTGAACTCGGTCTTCATCTCTTCAGATCACTATTCGGGAAATTGCGTACTTGGGAATAACACGGCTCAACGGTATACTATTTTTTTATTTTTGCATGGCTTGGTGTTCCTAAGCCATTTCCATAGTATGCTCAGCGGCATTAGTAAATTCCTTTAGATTTTGAGCAAGTCCTACGCCTGTTAGTTTCTCTGTGTTTTAACAGCATGAACAACTGGCTGTTCCATTGTCAATTATGAGGTTTAGCGAGTCCTATGTCTATTAGTTTCTCTGTGTTTTAACAGTGTGAACAGCTTGCTGTTCCATTGTCAATTTTGAGATTTTACAGGGAAATTAAAAACATGGTAGGAAGATCAATTTGGAGAGAACCACAGGAATTGACAGTCTCCGCTGCTGCACGGGAAATTCTAGCAAGAGCAGGTTGGATAACTTATCTCAAACGGTTGCAGGAATCCAATGAGATGGTAGCAATAGAATTCTTGCAGAACTTGCAAGAAGATAACTCCACAGTGAGGGGGAGACATATAGCAGTCACCGATGACATAATTGCTGAAGTCTCAGGACTGCCTACTGCCGGACCTGTATGGTCATTAAAGAAGGAAAGACTGGAGAAAATCATAGAAACCTTGCAGGATGAAGGCTAGAACTTGACAATTAGAGGGAAAGGAGTTCTACCTGCAGCATTAGGTGATCCAGGTGGATATTGGTGGCCACCTGCCAAGTCCATCTGGACCCCCACCATTTTCTTTCTCAGCATTTTCAGTTTCCTTAATTGTAGCACAACTTACTATTTTTAGCAGTTTTTCGGGTCCTGAACTTCCGGAGCCGTTTTGAGGCCCTAAACGACGTTTTTTGGGGAATCCGGGGGCAACATGGGTCCATGCGATGGACCAATGCATGGACCGATGTTGCCCGTTCCAACAATGATAGTGCTCGAATAGATCTTTCTAATGAGCTATTGTACGCGTCAAACAGAGATCATATGCTAAAGTTACGACCCCAGGAAGTTGATGT
>APFE030329852.1:0-14671 GCA_000404065.3 Pinus taeda
ACGAATGTTGGAGAACAGTGGTACAAGAAATAGAAGGTCGATCGGCAGCATTATGAGCCTTACTTAAGGCCAGTTTCTTGAGGCAGCTCCAAAGAGTTTTTTCATTCAGATATTTGAATGATGAATATGCTCCACTCATGAAGTTGATCATGAACTACTTCAGCTGTGAGGGGAGGTTCTCTCTATATGCCTATCACATCAGGTTGCTCATGCACTCTACCAGGGTACGGATGATGAACATCCCATATTTCATTTGCAGGAACATAGAGAGGATGAACACCTTCATGCAGCAAAAAACCCCTCAGCAGCAACTTAACAGTGTTTATCACTTGCTCTTATTAATATTTTGGTCGATCATCAGCTGGGATTACAGGGCATTACTTGGGATGACTTCATCTCTCATGACCTCTTCAACACTTCACAGGTATTATCAGAGGTTGAGCTTGAGATAGGTGGTCCTTCTCATCAGTATGAGCACCATGAGACCACTACTATGCCAGTATTCATCACTTATCAGAGAGGCAGTAGACATTTGTTTGCAGTAGCAAAGCGAGTGTTATCTCCACCTGGGGTGGAAGGGTCCTCGCTTCCGACATCGGAAATACAGGTACAGGACAGGGGCAAGAAGCCCATGCATGACGAGGGGCCATTAGGTGAAAAAGAGGTTGACTTCATCCTCATTCATGATGATGATACAGATGTGGAAAGTGCCGAACTTAGGAGGAGCATCCAAGACCAGCAAACGAAGATCCAAGCCTTGTCTCTCAATTGGAGAGGTCCAAGTGGATTATCAGGTATTTGGAGCAGAGGAACAAATAGCTCAAGGACCAGCATGAGATCATGGAGCTGTAACACATCCGTGAGAATCGCCAAGCTACCCAACATAGGAGGATTGAGCTCACTCCCATAGAGCAAGAGATTAACAATGACCGAGAGTCTTGGCTCGAGCGTATCAACATCCACCTTGAGAGACTACTAGAGAAGGCTGACAAGGACAAAAACATGTTGAGGAGGATGGTTTATCACTACAGGGCACGAAACATGAGTCCAAAGGCTCGGATAAGGAGTTTGAAGGCGAAATTGAGCAAAACGACAAAGAAGCAAAAGACGCAAAAAGAGAAAGATTGGTTTCGAATCTTGGCTAAAGCCTCTATGGCCTAGCATAGCACTTCATAGGGAACCTCCAGCCCAAATTTCAAACAATTTGGGGAAATTTTGGTCACATGACAAATTTTTGGGCACAACACAGGGTTTTTCTCCCTGTGCGTCGCGCCACTGGCGCGACGCTTAGGATTGGGAGCTCCAAATCACAAATGGCTTGTATTTTTGGATTTATCATGAAAAATCATGCCTGATGGTGCATGGAAAAGAAGTTTAGGCATGTTTTGAGTCCCCAGGAGGTCAAAAAGACTCAAACAATGACCTCTCTGCCCCTATTTTGACACACAGGAAGCAGTCCTGGGATAATGAATTTTTGGAGGGGAAAATGAGCACCAAATACAGAAATTCCACTTGGGTTGGAAAGTAGACAGTCCAGGCTTTCCAACAAGCACACTTGGGCACAATTTGGACTCCATAAGGTACCTCAAAATCGCCTCCAAAGTGGCGCGACGCATATAGATTTGGGCACAGCGCATATAGACAAAAGGCCAAAATCACTTCTGCTTCGTGACATTTTGATTCGCGAATTTCTCCAAGTGGGCCCGCTCATTTACACTACACTTTTTTCAGCAGCTAAGGCAAAGTTTAAATAATATTTTCACTAAAGGTTGGCTTCTATCCAAGTGGCAAAGGAAGGCGAGCAGTCACCCAAGCCATTTGTCATTTTTGTAACGCTGCACCTGTAACTAATGGTTGGCTTTCCATTTCCATTTTGTAATGATTTTAAAACCTCCCCAACTCTTGGTCGTTCTATTTCCCCATGGCATAGTCTATTTATTGTATGCAAACCATTTGCAAAGGGTTGGTTGTAATTTCTGGGAGACTGTGGGAGGTTCTTCATTGTATATTTTGACAGAGAATTAATGAAAGGCAGTGGCTCTGGTTCATGAGATTCATGTGGTGTGAGTGTAGAAAATGTGTTCTCTTTATGTTTCATATGTATTTCTTTATGTTTCACAGTTCATTCATATTCATTTCCAGTGAAATTTTCTAAGTAAGATAAGGTAGAATTCATGTTTATTCCTCTGCCTGTGGGAAAGTTTCATGTTATGTGATCTTCTTCTGTTGAAAAGGATTCATGTGTTTATGCCCTTTTCACCCTCCTAAACAATCTTTCCATTCCGCATTATTTCAAATTTAATTGCTAGACTTTCCCCCTGTCTTGCCTCATGAAGTAATCTGTGCCTTTGTGTTAAATTTTCTGCTCATACTGTTCGTTGGTCTCATATATCCTAGAAACTCAGTCATTTATAAAAAATTGCTTCTTGTTTCTATATTTATTTACCTAGCCTAAAATCAATATTCACTGTAAGTCACCTTAGACCATATCGTTTATTTATTCACTAAGCGTGACACGGAGAGAGCCCTCTCCTGTTCTGGTAGGGCTAGCTACGAGACTGAGCGTGGCTTGTGGTTACCCTGAATTTTTCCTTCCTTCAGCCTAAGGCAGATTTAGGTGCTAACATAGTGGCGACTCCACTGGGGAAGAAAATGGTTTGCTTGAAGATTGTTTTGCCCTAGTACATATCTCAAGTTTAGAGCTGATTGTTGATGGTGAACAGCGATCAGACATAAGAAGGTTGAAATCATTCACTTGGTGACTCCATTCATTGAAAAATCTAGCAATCAATCCTTCATGGTGACTCCACTGCAGAGAGATCAGTAGCTTTGAGATTTTTTAAAATGGAGCGGATTGCAAGAAGATACGCTCCCATGAGCCGAGATCACATTCCAAGATTTCCAAATAAGATTCCAAAAGTAGATTGGTCAAGGAATTTGCCTACGTTTAAAGATGAAGGTAGGAAGGATGCTTCTTTACATCTAGTTAGATTTCACATGCACATTGGCAAGTTGAAGGTTGATATTCCTGAAGATTGCTTGATGAAGATATTCCTTGCCACTCTGGAAGGTGAAGCCCAATCTTGGTATGAAAATTTTCCCACTGCTTGCATTTACTGTCTAAAGGATTTTCATGCCATGTTCATTGAGAGATATAAAGAATCTTATCCATCATTAAATTTAGTTCAGGATTGTTGCAAGCATGCTTATGGTTTTATTGAGAGCCTTGAAAAATATTATGAGGATGATAATTTCATGGATGAAGAGATCATGGAAGTCCTGTATGAAAATCCATTTCAACAGCATAAAGACGATCATGAAAATCTGCAGCAGTATAAAGATTTTAGTGCGGTGGAAGATGAAGGAATTTTGCATCTTGACGGTCAACAGGAATTGCATGAAATGGATCAGCAGTATGAGGAAAACTTGTACACTCCTTCAATTGAAATTAATGAAGACAATCACTATTTGAGCAAAAGGAAACAAAAGGTCTTATCTCCTTTGTCTGAAGACGAGATAGATCAACTCTTGCACAGTCATGTTCCAGCTCAAGCTAAAGTAGATTTGCAGTGCACACATGGTCAAGAAAGTGTTGGTGAAACTTCTTCCTCTTTTGAAAAGGATGACAGTCCAATGAACAACTTTATAGATTAGCGGGTTGAAGATGTCCATATGACTGAAAGTAATGAAAGAAAAAGGGTCGGTTCAGATTTGTCCATAGAAGAAGACAACATGCAAGGAAGTCCAACTCTAATTCCAGAATGTGATAATGTCAAGACAGCCATTTCAGATGTAGATTCAGATTGTGATGACCAAGAACACCTTGTACTAAGTCCCATGAAAGAGAACTCTGCTGCTAAAACCATATGGGATGAAGAAAACAGAGTTTTGAATTCAAATGTTCTCATGTCATCAGACCAAGAGGTAATCCAGTTAGTTCATGAGCACCAAGATGAGTTCTTTGTTCAAGTAAGTGAAAATCTTTCTCTGGATGAATATGTGGTAGATGATATAAATGATTGTGTTGGGTTTCAAGAATCTTTTGAGGTTTCTTTTCTCATCATTGATGAATGCAAAGACAATCTAGCTGTCATATCATATGAAGATGACCTACAATATATTCAGACTTCAGCAGACCAGACCATTCAGGATCCCCTTTCAGGCTCTTCCTCATATGTCTCATGTTTTGAAATGTTCTTTGAAGAGGAAATTTGCTCATCTATTTGTTGAAATTTTTTTGAAGACCAGGAACATACTCTTATCTATGAAGAAAGACCAGAATCAAGAGAAAAAGATACCTTGTTTTTCCAGCAAGAGGTCAATCTTCATGTTTTTCATGATCCAATGGCAAATCTGTTTCAGTTAGCAGTGAAGGTGATTATTGCAGTATTCATTGATGAAGGAGATGATGGTCAACTATGTTTTTGGATGCCTAGTTATCAGTATATGTTGTTGATTAGGAGATCTGATCAGGAGAATCAATCAACAAGGCATCTGCTTGATTGGTTACATTGGAAGACACATTACACATGATTGTACATATTTCATTAGTATGCAGGTGGTTGTCATCATAATTTGAAACCCTAGAATCTTAATGGACTGCTGCCATTGAATAAGTTTTTTCAGTTCTTATTTTAGTTAAGTCAGTCATGAGTCATTTCCTTTTGCATTGAGTCAGTTTTCTCAGTCATGTTGGTTTCATAATTAAGTCAGTTTAAGTCAAGTTCCAATCAATAAATGCGTCAAATTCTTGTGTTGTTTGTCGAAATAACGACTCCATAGCCCAATGGATGAAGGCACTGTCTACTCACCCAAAGATCTGCAGTGCTTGACACCTCCAAGGAGCTGGAGCTACCATCCCCCATTGGAGCCAATGTTAGAGTCGGTCTTGTCAGTCCTTCGTCAGAGATCAAAAATCTTTCTGCATCTCATTTTTTGGTGTCTCGCTCCATTCACTCAGTTGCATTCCACTAGGGGCATGCCATAATCTGACGGAAAAGGTCATGCTGGTCATTTCCCCTCATGTTTGACACCCACTGGCTTAGGTCTTTTGTCAATGGTCACTAAAGTCCATGACAGTTAATGTTCGATCTTTTAATGGACGAGAGTCATTTTCAGTCATTAGGTCTAGGGATTAGTCAATTTGGTCTTCAACCATGTCTAATAAAGCCATGCAGACCAGAGGGAGACCCTTACAAAGTTGTGATTCAAAGATTTTCATCATCATGTTGACAGATTACCACTGTTCTTCAAAACCCTGTTTTGAAGAAAAGTCAAACAGTGTGTCATTTGTGATCATTTTCCAAAAACGTCTCCAGTTGATCTCTTCAGGCGCAGTCATGGTTTCCTTGGCCAAATGCCATGTCATGCGACCCCTGCAAAAAGTGCCAAAAATTTCATCATTCTACCTAAAAATTCAAAGGGAAAAGTCAAATTCAGTGTTGAATTAAATCAATGAAAAGTGTCAAAATAAAAACATTATCAAAGTGGGTTTTGAAGAAGAAAACATTAAACCCATGACTCCAAATGCCTTTATATACAAGTTTCCACAAGTAACAAGATCATTGTGCACACCAAGGTTATAGAGAAACATAGCAAAGTGACTGAGAGTGCAAAGCACGCGTTTTAGGTGAGTTTGGAGTCGTTTTCCAGAGTGCGGCGCACACACAGATGGGCGCGGCACACATAAAGAGCGCGACCCCACAATGGTGGAAATACACGGGCATGATGCATATACAGAGCGCGACGCACACCACAAAGGCTCGAAATTGTTCCAAATTTGCCACAAATCGTTTGGAATTCCTTCCAATTGCCAGGTAGGGTCTATATCTTGGCTTGTTCATCAAATTTTGTGGATAGGATGATGGTTATGGCCATTTATAATTGCAATAAAAAATGCCTAAATCCTACCCCTTGAAAACATCAAAGCCATTGCTCTAGGGTTGCAAACTTGTGGTGTTGATGCCAAGGCTCCTCCTCCCTTTCATTTTTCCCCTTCTTTCCATTTTTCCCTTTCCCCCTATCCCATTTTTCCCTATTTTCCCTACCCTAAAACATTACTAAACCCCTATTCCCTATCCCCTCCACTCATTTGTCAACTATAAAACCCCAAAACCTTACCTTATCAAATCCCCAAACTCTCCTACATATCCCTAAACAAAATTTCCCCCCATAACCCCTAATCCCATCATATTATTCCCCTTCCTAACACTCCCTTTTTTGCATTGTTCCCCTTGGTGGCAAAGTTCATATCAACACATAGTTTCACTACCATCATCAAAGGGCAGTCCAAGCACAGTACACATACAGCAGTCATGGCCTCTGAGCATTCATTGGAGTATGATATGGAAACCCAAAGTGATTCATCCTCGGAAGAACAAACTCCCCGGAGACATCAAAAAAGTCGCAAACATGTTAGGGATGAGCCAACCACCCTCACAAAACTGCAGGCATGCCCTCTTGCTATGTCATGTTTCCAGCATCTATCATGTTTTGAGTGTTGTCAAAGGGTAGCTAATGTTCAAGTTCATCATGAGTTGGCCCGCCTTTTTGTGCTTCACCCACAGGGAGATCACTCTATCTTGGCTGAGGTCACCTTCACACTGACACCTAAAACTGTCTCATTAGCAACCGGCATAACGAATGTTGGAGAATAGTGGCACAAGAAACAGAAGGTTGATCGGCAGCACTATGAGCCTTACATTGAGGCTAGTTTCTTGAGGCAGCTCCAAAGAGTTTTTCCATTCAAATATTTGAAAGATGAATATGCTCCACTGATGAAGTTAATCATGAAGTACTTCAGCTGTGAGGGGAGGTTCTCTCATCTATATGCCTATCACATCAGGTTGCTCATGCACTTTACTAGGGTACGGATGATGAACATCCCATATTTCATTTGTAGGAACATAGAGAGGATGAACACCTTCATGTAGCACAAAACCCCTCAGCAGCAACTTAATAGTGTTTATCACTTTGCTCTTATTAAGATTTTGGTCAATCATCAGCTGGGATTACAGGGCATTACTTGGGATAACTTCATCTCCTGTGACCTCTTCAGCACTTCACAGGTATTATCAGAGGTTGAGCATGAGATAGGTGGTCCTTCTCATCAATATGAGCACCATGAGACCACTACTATGCCAGTATTCATCACCTATTAGAGAGGCAGTAGACATTTGTTTGCAGCAGCAAAGCGAGTGTTATCTCCACCCGAGGTGGAAGGGGCCTCGCTTCCGACATTGGCAATACAGGTACAGGACAGGGGAAAGAAGCCCATGCATGACGAGGGGCCATCAGGTGAAAAAGAGGCCAACTTCATCCTCATTCATGATGATGATATAGATGTGGAAAGTGCCAAACTTAGGAGGACCATCCAGGAGCAGCAAACGGAGATCCAAGCCTTGTCTCTCAATTTGGAGAGGGCCAAGTGGATTATCAGGTATTTGGAGCAAAGGAACAAACAACTCAAGGACCAGCATGAGATCATGGAGCTGCAACACATCCGTGAGAATCGCCAAGCTACCCAACATAGGAGGATTGAGTTCGCTCCCTTAGAGCAAGAGATTAACAATGACGGAGAGTATTGGCTCAAGCGTATCAACATCCACCTTGAGAGACTGCTAGAGAAGGCTGAAAAGGACAAAACCATATTGAGGCGGATGGTTTATCACTACAGGGCATGAAAAATGAGTTCAAAGGCTCGGATAAGGAGTTTGAAGGCGAAAATGAGCAAAATGACAAAGAGGCAAAAGAGTCAAAAAGAGAAAGATCCGCTTCGAATCTTGGCTGAAGCCTCTATGTCCCAGCATAGCACTTCATAGGGAACCACCAGCCCAAATTTCAAAGAATTTGGGGAAAGTTTGGTCACATGACAAATTTTTGGGCACAACACAGGGTTTTTCTCCCTGTGCGCCGCGCCACTGGCGCGGCGCTTAGGATTGGGAGCTCCAAATCACAAATGGCTTATATCTTTGGATTCGGCATGAAAAATCATGCCTTCTGGTGCATGGACAAGAAGTTTGGGCATGTTTTGAGTCCCAAGGAGGTCAAAAACACTCAAAAAATGACCGCTCTGCCCCTATTTTGACACACAAGAAGCAGTCTTGGGAGAATGAACTTTTGGAGAGGCAACTGAGCACCAAATGCAGAAATTCCACTTGGGTTGGAATGTAGACAGGCCAAGCTTTCCAACAAGCACACTTGGGCACAATTTGGACTCCAGAAGGTACCTCAAAATTGCCTCCAAAGTGGTGCGGTGCATATAGACAAAAAGGCCAAAATCACTTCCGCTTTGCGACATTTCGATTTGCGACTTTCTCCAAGTGGGCCCGCTCATTTACACTACACTTTTTTTGGAAACTAAGGAAAAATTTAAAGAATATTTTCACTAAAGGTTGGCTTCTATCCAAGTGGAAAAGGAAGGCGAATAGTCACCCAAGCCATTTGTCATTTTTGTAACGCTGCACCTGTAACTGATGGTTGGCTTTCCATTTCCATTTTGTAATGATTTGAAAAACTCCCCAACTCTTGGTCATTCTATTTCCCTATGGCATAGTCTATTTATTGTATGAAAACCATTTGCAAAGGGTTGGTTGTAATTTCTGGGAGACTGTGGGAGAGAAACTCAGTTCTTCATTGTATATTTTGACTGAGAATTAATGAAAGGCAGCAACTCTTGTTCATGAGATTCATGTGGTGTGAGTGTAGCAAATGTGTTCTCTTTATGTTTCATATGTATTTCGTCATGTTTCACAGTTCATTCATATTCATTTCGAGTGAAAGTTTCTAAGTAAGATAAGGTAGAATTCATGTTTATTGCTCTGCCTGTGGGAAAGTTTCACGTTATGTGTTCTTCTTCTGTTGAAAAGGATTCATGTGTTTATGCCCTTTTCAGCCTCCTAAACAATCTTCCATTCCGAATTATTTCAAATTTAATTGCTAGACTTTCCGCCTGTCTTGCCTCATGAAGTAATCTGTGCCTTTGTGTTAAATTCTCTGCTCATACTGTTCGTTGGTCTCATATATCCCAGAAACCCAGTCATTTATAAAAAATTGCTTCTTGTTTCCATATTTATTTACCTAGCCTAAAATCAATATTCACTGTAAATCACCTCAGACCATATCATTTATTTATTCAGTGAGCGTGACACGGAGAGAGCCCTCTTCTGTTCTGGTAGGGCTAGCTACCAGATTGAGCATGGTTTGTGGTTACCCTAAATTTTTCCTTCCTTTAGCCTAAGGCAGATTTAGGTGTTAACATGGCGCACCACTTGTAACACATCCATTGGCTACTCTGGTATTGCCACTTGTGGCTAACCTAATGGCCAAGAGCTAGCCACTGTAGTGGCACCACCTGTCACACATCCAATGGACATCCAATGGCTGAGATCTGGCCACTCGGCACACCACTTGTCACACATCCACTGGCCACTCTAGTATTGCCACTTGTCGCTAACCCAATGGCCAAGCTCTGACCACTGTAGTGGCACCACCTATCACACATCCAATGGACATCCAATGGCTAAGATCTGGGCACCCGGCGCACCACTTGTCACACATCCACTGGCCACTCTAGTATTGCCACTTGTCGCTAACCCAACGGCCAAGCTTTGGCCATTGTAGTGGCACCACCTGTCACACATCCAATGGCTGGGATGAGCTTGGCCACTGTAGTGGCACCACCTGTCACACATCCAATGGACATCCAATGGTTGAGATCTAGCCACTTGGCGCACCACTTGTCACACATCCACTAGCCACTCTGGTATTGCCACTTGTCACTAACCGAATGGCCAAGCTATGGCCATTGTAGTGTCACCACCTGTCACACATCCAATGGTTGGGATCTGGCCACTGGCACCACTTGGCAGACATCCAATGGCTGAGATCTGGAACTCTCGAGGAGCCACTTGTTGCTCATCCATGGCACAGATCTGGCCACTTATCACCCATTCAATGGTTGAGATCTTGCCATTCTAGTTACGCCACTTGTCACACATCCCATGGTTGAGATCTTGCCATTCTCATGGCACCACTTGTCATCTGGCCATTCTGGTTACGCCACTTGTCACACATCCAATGGCTGAGACTACTATTCTCATGGCGCCACTTGTCACACATCTAGTGGTTGATATCTGGCTATTCTCATGGCGCCACTTGCCACCCATCTAATGGCTTAATCTGGCCATTCCCATGGCACCACTTGGCACACATCCAATGGCCGAGATCTGGCGACTCTCATTATGTCACTTGTCACCCATCCAATGGCTCAAATTTGGCCATTCTCATGGCACCACTTGTCACACATTAAGTGGTTGAGATCTGGCCACTTGGTACCTATCCAATGCCTAAGATCTGGTGACTCTATGGCGCCACTTGTCACACATCTAATAGCTGAGATCTGGCTACTCTCATAGCACCAGTTATCACCAATTCAATGGCAGATATTTGGCCACTCTCATGGCACCACTTGTCGCTTATCAAATGGCTGAGATCTGGCCACTCTCATGATGCCACTTGGCACCTATCCAATGGCCCAGAGCTGGCCACTCTTATGGCGCCACTTGGAACCCATCTAATTGCCTAGAGTTGGCCACTCTGATAGCAGCACTTGTCTCCATCAAATGGCCAAGATATGGCCGCTCTTATGGCACCACTTGGCACCCATCCAATGGCCTAGAGCTGGCCACTCTCATAGCACCACTTGTCACCATCAAATGGCCAAGATACGGCCGCTCTTATGGTGCCACTTGGCACCCTTCCAATGGTCGACATCTCGCCGCTCTCATGGTGCCACTTAGCACCCATCCAATGGCCAACATCTAGCGACTCTCATGGCGCCACTTGGCACACATCCAATGGCCGAGATATACCCAATCTGTTGCCACCACTTGGCACACAACCATTGGTCGAGATATACCAATCTGTTGTTGCCACTTGGCATTCAACCATTGGTTAGGTTGCGCCACTTCATTACAATGCTTGAGATCTTGCCACTCGGTGCACCACTTGTCACACATCCACTAGCCACTCTGGTATTGCCACTTGTCACTAACCCAATGGCCAAGCTCTGGCCACTGTAGTGGCACCACCTGTCACACATCCAATGGACATCCAATGGCTGAGATCTGGCCACTCGGCACACCACTTGTCACAAATCCACTGGCCACTCTAGTATTGCCACTTGTCGCTAACCCAATGGCCAAGCTCTGGCCACTGTAGTGGCACCACCTATCACACATCCAATGGCTGGGATCTGGCCACTGGCACCACTTGGCAGACATCCAATGGTTGAGATCTAGAACTCTCGTGCAGCCACTTGTTGCTCATCCATGGCATAGATCTGGCCACTTGTCACCCATCCAATGGCTGAGATATTGCCATTCTAGTTATGCCGCTTGTCACACATCCCATGGCTAAGAAGATCATATAGAATCATGATTCCAAGTTTACCTCAAATTTTGGAAGTTTTTATTTACAATATTTGAAACCCTATCAACATTCAACACATCCTATCACCCTCAAACTTATGGAAAAACATGAAGAGTAAATAGAATATTAGAAAACATACTTAGCATGTATGTTATGAATCAACCTAAGAGCTGTGAAGATTTTCTTCCTTTGGTGGAATTTTCTTATAATATTGGCTATCAAGAATTGTTAAAGAAGAACCCTTTCAAAGCCATGTATGATAGAAAGTGCAATATCCAAATCAAGTAGGGTAATCTAGTGGATAGAGTCACACATAGGCTAGAAATGTTAAATAAAATGGAATAGGAAGTCGCCGCCATAAGGAAAAAATTGAAGGTCGCATAAGAAATTTTGAATAAGAGATCATGTTTATGTCCAAATCAAGGAAAACAAAAGTCCCTTAAGAGTGGGACTATGTGCCAGGTTAACACCAAGATACTGTGAACCATCTCAGGTCTTGAGGAGAGTAGGTCCATTAGCATACAAACTCACCATTCCTCCCACAATGAAAGAAAATGATGTGTTTTATATATCTTTACTTAAAATATATATACATTATGTTAATTGTATAATTGATTGGACTTTGATACAGGTGGAATCTAAGGGAGATATCTGTCCAAAACCATAATGGATACTCAACAAAGAGGACGACCATGCTCCATGTAAGTCAAAGTGCAATGGAAGAATTTTGGACATGGGAACTAGAGGATTCCATGTAGAAGGCATACCCATTTTGGTTTTATGTATAAGTTTGGTTCTATGGAAAGTAGAACACAAAGGACAATTTTTCTTTAAGGAGGATGGGAATGTAACATCCCTTTTTCTCATTCCAAATTTTTGTAATCTAATTGAAAAATGATAATGTTGGAGATTCAACATGGATGGCATTCTCAACTATTTGATGTAAATATTTTGCTAATATAATTATAATTTTATAAAGTTAAAGATGAGTACAAGCATATACATATCTTCATGTCTGAAATAATAGATTGATTATAAATCTTATATGGGGGTTTGGGATGTTTCCTATATTCCTTGAAATTAATGTTCATGGCCCCCAATGTTCTAGTTGAACTACCAACTAATAAATAGTTTTGAGAGGAATGAGGAGAGGAGGTACTAAACTACCTAAACACGAGCTATCCACCTTAGAACGAATTCCTTGTTGACTCCTCAGCCTGAGAAGGGGACCCTCAATCTCTCATGCATGAAGTAGTGTTCATGAGGAGAAGGAAATTATTTTGGTGATTCTAAGTTGTTGAGTTTGGAGTATTATAGCAAGTAGAGACGTTAGATAAAGAAAAGAGACTTGAATTGTTGTAAATCCAAAATTACTATAAGCCAGAGACTTGTAAACCTGAGATTGGAATCTGGACCATATAGTCCAATCTTCAAATATATTAGATGAGGTTACAAAAGAGAGATTCCTCTACTTGAATCCAATAGCCTAAAAAGAACTAAACTATTTGGTTGTGTTTATACATGTGAAGCACTAAAAGAAGGAGAATCTTAAGGATTATAGAAAGTGGGAAGGAATTTCCTTCTATGTTGTGAAGGCCCTTAGTGGCCATATTTGTTGTTTGATCAACCTAAACTTAGTTCTTTGTGCAGTGACATCCCTATTTCGTAGCCAATGAAGGAAATGCTCCTTCATACTTTGTACATTGAATTAAACTCATTATTTTTATTCACTAACTGATGCATCCATAAGACATTGGATATGGTTGGGGGGTGGCTAGTTGTAAGAAATTTATAGTGTAGTTTTGCCTACAATTTGGTGGAAAATGGTCATCCCTTATTCGGTTTCCAACAATTTTAAGAGGAATATATAAGTGTATTTATTTGTTGCAAATGAATTGTATTTTTTCTCAATATTTTATATTTAAATATTACTTTGGATTCAATGTGTATGTGTGCAATGGTAGGTTGAGAGTGGTATAGTTGAAATGAATATTCATAATGCATGATCAGTGTGATGAGAAATTAACATAATTGGCCTGAATGATGAAATACATTCCTTTATGAATATAAACGTTGTGTGAAATGGGATCCTTTCATCTATGCTAAATGATATCATTATGTGTTTTATGTTCATGAATTCATAGGTTATTCGTGGTGTTATGTTTGCATGCCCATTTGTAATAACTTTTGACTTTTTGTGATGTATGGTTTGTTTCCAAAAGGGGAGAACTAATTGATTGGTGGTCCTAGTTATTATTAAGCACTTGGTTAAATCATTATTCCCTATGATTTGTGTTACACAGTAAAATGTCACTGCCATCATGTCAGTCTCCCTACTGTGCTATAAACCACATTCACCTATACTCATGCTCCTCAAAATGGCTAAAAAAACCCTCTTTACCTAAGTTAAATGAATCATCGCGTCTGTTAATAAAATAACCGCGCTGACAGGCGGAGGTCAATGTTGCTGTTGCGACGTCAGCGCGGAAGCACACGTCTTTTCCGCGCTGGTCCCATTTTACGGACAGCGCGCCCTCCATTTGTCCTGTTGAGCGCTGACCGGAAGTCCTCTGTATTTGGTCTGCGACGTCAGCGCGCCAGTCTAGTGTTTCACCCGCGCTGATCCTGTTTGGGCGAATTTGTTCTAACAACCAGCCTTCCAGATCCCTCCAGACTTGGTTGTTAGCATTGTTGAGGTCGCCATCCTTTCTCTGCCATGTCTGTTCGATTGACCATCCACTCATCCTTCGGGTGTTCGCTTATCTTCATTTGATTTCACACTCAAACCCTAGGGCATCTAGTGGTCATGTGTGTCTAGCCTCCCGTCCGGGATTTGGTGTTCTTAGTTGGCCAGCCGACTTCGTTTTGTTTGCACTTTTGTTTGGTGATTGTTGAAAGTGATTGATTGTGTTCCAAGCGGTTTGCTTTCCTCCGTCGAATTCCTCATTGTCTTTTTGAGCTTAGATTACGATAGCTCGTAAGCCCTCGTTTTCCTTCGATTTGGAGAACTGGTTTTAGTGACTTGGGAATTGTCTTGTGTGTGCATTAAGTGATTTAGTTTTTCACTTAGTATTGCTATCTCTCTGAATTCATTTAAAAAGAACTTTTATGTCATTGAAAAAGTAGAGCAAACTAGTATCTTTTGCATTGATAGTTGAAAAGGAAAGAGCATTTCGTTGTCTCGTGTTCTTCAAAGAAAAGTTTCATTTCCTTGCTATTAGTTGCATTAGGTTGCGTGCTT
>APFE030329855.1:0-12685 GCA_000404065.3 Pinus taeda
CACCTTTACTTTTTCAGTGATTTCATCAAGAACTGCATATTCCTTGTTTTCCTTTTCTTGTTTCTTTTCCTGCAACTGGTTCTTATACAAGACCTTTCATTGAATATTACATCTCTGCTCCTAATGATTTTGTGATTTTCATAATCATATAAGCGATAACCAAAATCATTAACACCATATCCAATAAAGGTACATTTCTTTGACTTTGCTTCAAGCTTTGTTCTATTTTCTTTATCAATATGGACAAAGGCCTCACAACCAAAATGCTTTAAAATAGAGTAGTTTACCTTTTTACCTGTCCATGCTTCCTCTGGAACACCACCATCCAAGGAACTTGAAGGCCCTCTATTTATTAGATAAACAGCAGTATTTACAGCATCTGCCCAAAACTGTAAAGGCAATCCGGCATGCAATCTCATGCACCTTGCATGCTCCATGATTGTCCTATTCATCCTTTCTGACACACCATTTTCTTGTGGTGTTCTTGGAACTGTCTTCTCTCTGCAAATTCCATGCTCTAAACAGTACCTATCAAACTCTCTACTGCAATATTCACCTCCATTTTCTGATCTAAGACACTTCAATTTCTTTCCTGTCTCAATCTCAACCAAAGCTTTCCATTTCTTAAACGTATCAAATACATCAGATTTATTCTTAATATAATAAATCCAATTTTTTCTAGTTGCGTCATCAATAAAAGTAACATAATAATGAGAGCCACCGAGAGATGATACCTGAGAAGGTCCCCATACATCTGTATGCACAAGCTCTAATTTTTCATTCTTCTTTTCTTTCCCAACTTTGAGAAATCTGACTCTTTTTTGTTTTCCATAAATGCAATTTTCACATAAGTCTAAATCAAAATTCTTCAAACCCGAAAACAAATTCCTTGAGTGAAGAATCTTCATCCCCTTTTCACTCATGTGTCCGAGCCTATGATTCCATAATGCTGCATCTTCTCCTTTAGAAGTTAAAGCATTAACAGAGTTAGAAATACCATTGCATAAATACAATGTACCAACCTTTTCACCTTTTGCTATTACCAGGGCTCCTTTGGTGACCTTCCAAGCTTTATCTATGAAAGTTGTCACACAAACTTCACCGCCTAATTGCCCTGTTGAAATCAGATTTTTCTTTAGATCTGGAACATGCCTTACCTCCTTTAGTATCCATTGGTTTCCATTCTGATGTCTTACAAGAACCTTACCCATTCCAACACTTTTACAGGGTTTATCATCACCCAAACGAACTTCTCCAAAATCTCCTTGAACATAGTCATGAAAGTATTTGTTATTAGGTGTGGCATGGAATGAGGCCCCTGAATCTACCACCCAGTGATCAGTAATATTTTCAAAAGAAAGAACCAAAGCATCTTGTAACACCTCACTTGTCACATTTGCTTTGTGATTTTTTTCTTGTTGTCCATCTCCTTCTTTTCCCTTCTGAGATCTATAGTCTTTCTTTAGGTGTCCTTTATTTCCGCATTTCCAGCACACTATCCCTGATCTGGACTTGGATCTGCCTTTCCTTGATTTACTGTGATATCCTAAGCTCTTCCCTCTTTCCATTTTTCTTCCCCTAGACTCTGCACTTAAAGCATTTCCTAATGTCTCACCAGAACTTTTTCGTCACATTTCGTTGCTAAGGATAGCACCGACAACGTCATCAAAATTTAAAGTACTAGATCCATAAATAGAGTTACTAATGGCCATTACTAAACCATTCCAATTTTCTGGTAATGATCACAAGAATAACAGAGCTCTAACTACATCATCAAACTTTACCCCTATAGAACATAACTGACTTGTAACAATATTAAAATCATTTAAATGGTCTGCAACAGATCCACCTTCTGACATCTTCATATTAAATAACCATTTCATAAGAAATACCTTGTTTGAGGCCGAGTATTTTTCATATAGTTTCTCCAACGCCTTAATCAAACCCTCTGTCATTGTTTCCTTCGAAATGTTGAAGGTGACTGACACTGCGAGGCACAACCGTATTGTTCTGAGTGACTTTCTATAGAGATGGTTTCATTCTTTATCTGTCATACCCATTGACATCTTTTCTTTTCTGCCCAATGGTAGGTATAGATATTTCTAATACAGATAATCTTCCATGTGCATCTTCCACAGCGAGAAGTTTTGGCCATTAAATTTCTCAACCCTAAACTTACCATCTTCTGCCATTGCTCCCACTCGAATGAGGAACCCTTCTTTCTTGCAAGTTTATTAGCCAAATAGACTTTTGGTTCTGATACCAATTGTTATGAAATTATATATTACGGAGCAATGGAACACATAAAATATTGCAGAAATATAAACACAGAAAATGCATAAAACAAGAGAGACACAGATATATGTGGTTCATCCAGTTTGGGCTACATCCACCCCAAACATCCAGTCCTTCCTTTCTATTATCCAGCAAAATGAAGAGACACAACCTACAGCAGATCCACTGTAATATCCTCTATTTTCTCTCGCAGTCTCACCTCTCTGCTTCTCGCTCGAAGAATACACATATATTACACAAACTCAATACAATGCCCTCATACAAAGAGAGGGGTTGCCTTCTAGGGCAAAAAACCCTAAACTAAACATAAGTTCTACCATCAGATCATCTGCCTAATGAATGGCCTAGATTGACTAGAAATTACTATATTTTTACAAGGTGGTTTTACATCTATTTTTAGCTTTGGGGGCGTTGCCCCTGAGCCCCTGCCGAGGGACCGCTGGCCCCTGGACCCCCGAACTGGGGAGGATCGGCCTCCCCGAACCCCTGCGGGGGGATAAGTCCCCCCCATATGGAGGGGTGAACAAACTTCTTGGGGTATACATCCGGCTGAAACAAATACCTCTGAACAATCATGCTCCACACACAACACTTTCCAGCTCGTTAAAGTAATGGGAAGTGCCATCCATCATATATATTTTAATCTTTTTCGGACCTAAGGGATTATCTCACGAAAACGTTTGAGCGCTTGTCTTTTCGGCTCGCTAAAGTGATTGAAAATTCATCCCTTTTGTATTATTTTATCCTTTTTTGGACTGAAGGGATTATGCTATGAAAAAGAACTGCTGGAGTTTACCTTTTGTCCCTTTTCATTCTCTCGAAACATGAAAAGGACCGAGTTGTATTTTTCGTTAAACTCGTTAAAACGATAGCGACAAACTTGTCCACCTAGACAAGAATAAGTCTCACTATCTCTAGGCTCGCTAAAACATAGCGACAGGTTTGCTTGAAGGGTAAATTATAGAACAAGCATATGTTATCCTCCTTAATATTAACAAAAATAAAGAGGTACTGGTCAGCAATGACTGGGGAAAAAGGGAAGAAAACTTGAAGAATTTTGTGGTAGCAGGTCGCTCTTGTACATGACACTTTCACTCCATCACCATGATTGAGTCGGTTTGGGTCATTCCGTTCACTGGTCATATCATCATTGGTCTTCCACACCATCCATCTTTTGGGGTTAACACTACCAATCCATCTCAGTGTTGTTGATATGTTCAAGACAAGTCATTCAGTTGAGAAACCACCATCCAGTTAATGCCTCATCCACTGCAATAATTTCACCCTCTAGTTTCCATGACCACCATTCCTGAACCTTATGTGGTCAGATCGTTTTCAGCTCCAGAAAATCATTTGCTTCATTTCGTGTCGTAGATGTGGGATACATTAAGTCCCTCCTATGACAAGTCACTTCTTGTTGACATCATCTCATTATCCAAGAAGTTGACTTAGAAACAACCCTTTCAGTACTTTGAAGCTTGCATGCCTCAATGACAAGTTTCTCACTTCCGGTGACAGGTTGACATCAATGGCCTTCGACCAAAAGATTTTGTGTGGTGTTCGACATCTGATCATATATTAACGTCATGTGAATTGTACTGTAGTACCTTGGGGGTCATAAAAATTATCAGTGATTCCTCTCGCGTCTGTTAACAACTCACATTATTGGCTAGTAATCAGGCGATGTCTTTCCATGTTTGACTTCAGAACATCTCTTCACATGGATCGACTTGTACATCGGGTGAAGATTGAATGAGTTTGAAGACCCCGAATCTAGTTTCATCCATCTAGGCCATGATATATTTAGGGACATAAAGACATAAAATGTAAAGAGAAGCTGAACAGATAGTCATCCGAGCCAGGGATGAGGACTTGACATATAAAGAATCACCAGTCTATATCTACAGACGATTATCTATCCTATGTACATGAAAATGAGTTTATAAAGTTGAGCATGGGAATGCCTTCCTCAAATAGATCATGAAAATTATATTATGATGATGATGTATTGTATTGAATCTTATATAGGTCACCTTCCAGTTTCTAAAACCTCAGATCCTCATGATAAAGCATTTCACCCAACATCAAAATATTTATGACTTCATGCTTTAGGGGCAAC
Organism: Pinus taeda; assembly: GCA_000404065.3. Lineage (NCBI taxonomy): Eukaryota > Viridiplantae > Streptophyta > Pinopsida > Pinales > Pinaceae > Pinus > Pinus taeda. The sequence continues at coordinate 4,415 of APFE030329855.1, forward strand.
TGTTATAGACATATTTGGGCACTTCAAGCCCAATATTATATGTTGATAAAATAGGGCTCTTTAAACTCTAAAAGTGTTGTTGCATACCGTAAAGGATCATGGTCAACTCATTACATCATTCCCCAAAAGTTCCACCTGAAAAACTATCCAGAACTAGCCAAAACAGGACCATATTGACTGCTCCACTATTAGGGTGCGATGCATGCTGACTCCTACACTAGCCGGGTGTGATGCATACTAAAGAGGCCTTCTATATGGTGCGATGAGTGAGGATGGACAAATGTCCAAGACAATTTGCTAAGTGGATGCTCATGGAATCTTCTAGAAACTTCTCTTATGACACTTGCCTCTCTGAATTCACCCAGGTATGAGTAAGAGATCCAAGAAATCTCCAAGTGGAACCAAAAACAACAAGTGGAATGACAATAATAAAAAACCCAGAGATGACTCACACCTTTGCACACATCTATAAATGGATCCCTCATCTGAGAGATCTAGAGGCAAGAATTTTGTAATTTGCAAGGAAGTGCTGATAGTTTGAGGTTGATAAAGAGCATTGTATTGTTGATGTGATCTTGCTTTTCATGAGGTGAAGAGGGCTTTGATGTTGGGAGGATGATGCTATATCAGGAAATTGGTTGTTATTTGTGAATGCCATTGTATCCTCATTGTATTTCTGATTCTTAAGTGCTTATGATATAATAGATTGAGATGCTTTGATGGTGTTTTTTTACTTTGTCTCTACAGGTATTCTCTAAGCAGGATAAGTAGGAGAGGAGTTGCAAGTTATGTCAAGGGGGAGAGAGATCAAGCAAGGAGTTAAGCAGGAGATCTGGGTTGGTTCCTTTGCCTCTCATTTATTTATCATACATAGAGGAAATTCCAAATTGCTTTGATTGTTTGTTTCTAGGATAGCTGCCAATCCTAGAGGGCTAGCAGATTGAAAAGACACTAGCTTTCTTGGAAATAGCTGGTGTAGAATCAACAGTTGGAACAGATAGTAGAGGAAGCATGTCACCGTGCCTGGGATCTAGAAATTGTGATAGACCTACGAGTAGGAGTGCGAATTCACATATTGGCTAGTAGATTCCATGAGGCAAAGGAGGAAGCAATTAGGATACAGTGGACCTCAACCTTCATATTGCCATACTACAATTAAAGGCGCAGCTATCCACGCCCCCCAGAAGTCAAGGAAAAGGATGCTAGCGCTATCCAAAAGGGGCTGGAAGAAATAGGACAAGCAGTGTAGGACTATCCTATAATGCTAGAAGAATCCCTCGCGATCCTCACTTCCTTATAGGAGGGCCCCACCATAGAATGCCTAGAAATAGAAGCACGAGAGCTCCAAGTGTAGTATGATAGTGCACACGAAAAAACATAGATAGTTGTCCTGACTCAATGGTTAGCGAAGCTACAACAAGTAAAGGCATTGAAGGAATAGGTGGATGCCATGCGACAAAAAGAGGTAGTACTTAAAGTGTGCATCCAGTTGTGGATTGATGAGGCCTTCTGCATCACTGCCGATATCGAAGAAAAGCTCGCACAAATGAAGGTGATGCATGCCTTAAGATAGGGATATGCCGCTGATAGCGAGCATTCGACAAAAAGATTAGAGCAGATCCAACAAACAGTAGAACAGTGCACTGTGGATCTTCGCGCAACACAGTCATAGTTGGAGGGGTTTTGTTCCAAGATCACCACACAAATAGAGTGACTTGGGATGAGTCACGATGATTGTGTTGGGGGCCTATTGGGCATGGGATCCCCCGCAACAGGTTTTGGGGCTTAAAGCCTGAGTTTTGGTCAATTGTATTGTAAGACTCCTGGGCGCGAAGTGAGAAAGTCTAGGATGAGTCATAGGGTTGTCCACCCTAAGATTTGTAAAATAATGTAAAGTTGTGTTGGCCTACCCATGGTCCATGGACCATGGGATTGTATAAATAGAGCAAGGCTCTAAGTGTAAAGATAGTTTTTTGGAGGAAAGCAAGTAATAGATAGATGGGAGGGCATGGTTAGACGATAGAAGTGGTCCTCAAGTGTATTGGGTCATAGTAGTAGGAAGGGGCTCTACAGTTGAGTGCGTAGAGGCCTAGTAGAGTCTGTAGCTAAGTGCCCAGTCCCCTGTAGCTGAGTGCACAGGGTGGAGTCGAGTCTGTAAGTGGAATTATAATTGAAAAGGAATACTAATAAAGATAAGTTTTGATTCAGAATATTGTGCATCTATGTTTCTTTTTATCTTTATGCATTTATACTGTTTGTGATTACACGCACTTACCTAAATGTTAAATGAAGTAATAAGAATATTTGGTTGTAACAAGTTAAGTTAATCACTAATATAGTAGCGAAGTAAGAATAGAGATCAGGGTAGTACTTTCTTCATGTCCTTACAGAGTTGTGCAGAGGTGGTGGAATAGGTTGCAAAGGATAGACAGCTACGCGGAGTAGCACAAGCGTAGGTTTGAACTACAAACCTCCAGAAACTACATCAAGACATCCCTAGGTGCAGAAACCTGGTTCCAACACCCTCCCATACTACTTCGAGTGAGACCTTAGTTTGTACTCTGTGAACTATTGCTGAAAGTGCCAGTAATACCAGGATTTTCTTGGCTAGATCACTTCCGAACCTAGGTCAGGCCCCACTAAGCCAACAGATGGATTGACCATAGGTTAACTACCCCTACCCTTTTTATAGGTTGCCCTAGAATGGTTTCTAAAAACAATCTTCATATCCTCATAGGGTAACTAGTCTATGTCCCCTGCTGCTAACAAGTGTAGGTGTTGGCTTGAGGGGGGCTGACCTAGGTTCAATGTTAATTATAAAAAACCATCCCTACACTACTGGCCCTTTCGGCATCAGCCTGTGGAGCACGGACCAAAGTCTCATCCGAAGCAGTATTGGGGGATGCTGGAACCAAGTTTCCACACCCTAAGATGGTCATGATGTCGTTTTATTCCCTTCATTCCTGCCTTCATGCAGGTCACTTTGCTCTAGGGCTTAGCAGAAAAGCCCTCTATTTCATTCTTCAATACCTCCATGAAAGGGTAAAACTAACCTTCACGCAACCCTAACCCTCGATCTAGACACTTTCGCACTACTAAGGCAACATACCGTGCAAATTCCTTAACTAGTCTAAGTTTCTTACTTATCTTATTAGATACTCACAGTTAGCACTGCGTAAACAGATATTATTATATTCATTCAGTTATCTAACTTAATCATACACATTTGTGCATCACATAAGCATTATAAAGGAAATGCATACGCAAAATGATAAGATGCATTAATCGGAACAATGACAAAGAAATTGCAGAATCATTCTATTTATTAATCTCTTCCAAGTGATTACAGACTCTATCCACCCTATGGACACAGCTACAGGGGTCCACGCACTCAGCTGTGGACTTCTACCGTAGGCCTCTACGCACTCAACTATAGAGCCTCTACCTATGCTATGACCTGAAACTTAGATTTCTTACTTTAGAGCTATGACTCTCTTACCTTGCCTTATGTCTCTTCAAAACTACTTAGAGCTTAGCTCTTTTTATACAATCCCATGGTCCGTGGACCATGGTTAGATCTCTTACAGCTGACTTTACTTTACAAAACTAAGGGTAGACAACCCTTTCTGACTTATGACATCTACACACTCTGCGACCACAAAATGTGGAGTCTTCACTATTTTATTACAAAATTTGACTCAATCATGGGATTTTAGCCCTAGAAATTTCCTTTGGGGGATCCCATTGCCAAGAGGCCCCCAACACAAACATCGTGACTCGCCCTTGATTCACTTGGTAGGTGCGAAGATATTTATGCGAAGCTCTTCTAACTCGACCCATATGACCCCAACTTTGGTCGTGCAATGACTTGCCACCTGCTTTGCATTTGTTATCACCTAGATTGATGTGAGGTTGAAGGGAGGCAATGCCAAGGTAACCACAAACCAAGCTTAGCCAAGTAGCTATCCCTACTAGGCTGGGAGATGGCTCTCTCCATAAGGATCTAAGTGAAGATGACTGAATCAAGTAAAGGATTTTAGGCTAGGTATAGTAGCACAAAAGTTTTTATTGGATTTTGTAGGGGTTTTGCGAGATCAGGAGGAGCTGACCAGTTTAGATCTAGAAAATTAGGTAAAAAATGTAGGGTGTTCTATGGGGCAAGGTAGGCATAACACTCTTGGGCTTTATGGGGTTAGATTTTTTAGATTTGTGAGAAGCTAAGAAAGGCATGTGACAATCATGGATCCTTCCTGGACTACAGAAAGCATGAAATGGTGAATGGTTTCCCAAGGCAGAGCACTGATGCAATGTATTCTACCTATCAAACTGGAAGTAATGAAATGATTGATGGCATACATAAAACATATAAACATATAATCACAGAAGAAGAAATTGTACTAGAACTCCATACCACAGGGATCCCATAAAAATAGCTAAAATTCTTATTAATTTCTTTCCAAACTACTTACAGAGGTGTACAATCAAGCTCTGAGCATCCACAGTAAGTCCAACTAGTAAAATGACTGAGAAACTACATGATGTAGGCCTAAAACCAAATAATCCTAGCCTCAGGGGTCAATTCCATGAGAGGAGGAGAAATTTCACCAAATACTGAACTAATAGCTAAAGACTAGGGTGTTCAAACTGACTCATCCCTAATATGAAGCAAACTAATTCATTACATGCCACTTAGGCTATTGATTTGATGTATCTACCCTAGGTAACAAAAACACACTTCAATTACATCATAATTATGAATTACATCAGTGAAAAATCAAAATCCCACAAGTGAAAGTATTTTTTGAGAAAAACAGTGAAAATTTTGGCTATCTGTCAAATGCACAGCGCCAGTGTCAAACGCTCAACGCTTGAAGGAAGTGTGCAGAGCCATCTTCAGGGTGAGTTTTGACTGCCTTCTTGGTGTCCAAATCTAGCTTAGGATAGCTCATTGGAATGTGTATCCTGTCTAGTCTCTAAAAATGCCCCTAGTTTCCAAATTGATCTTGATTTTCCTCTCCAAAACTACGATCTCCCAAGACTGCTCAAACGCGCAGCACTTGGCTCAAAAAATAGGCAGAAACATGATTTTTAGGTGGTCTTTTTCCTTTTCCACCTAGTAGTTTTGACTTTCAAATCTGGAAACATGTTTTTCTTAACTGTAAATGGTATTCTAAATCCAATGGTGGTGGCCATTCCTCCAAAAGATGCCCCAAAAAAGTACGCAGCGCCCTAGGCACTGTGTGTTTGACTAAGGGACTGATACAAAAATTACTTGGAGAGAACAAGAAATACCCAAAAACAAAAAACCGAGTTCAGGGTCTTTAAAAATTGTTGATAGAGATAATGTTAAAGGTGACTAAGCATCGAGTGAAGCCTCCACCAATAGGTCAAGCTTGTCTTTCTCCTTCTGATGAGTTAAGGCCTCAATTTTTGGATGAGCCCTTTTGAGCTTGGCTCTAGTAATTTTGTTTCTCATGGCATAGTATTTTGCCATTCTCCTTTGAACCTTTGTATCTCTATTAGCTTTAGCTAACAAGTCTTCAAGATGAGTGCTAGCCCTCTCAAGCTAATATTTTGAGTTCTCCTTCACCATTATGCCAAATTATTCATTTAAGGTGAGTTGGTTGGCAAGTTGAGCTTCTTTTTCTCCTTCAGGCTCCAAAGCTCGCTTTAGGCCTCTAGTCCTAGGCCTCCTCTTGGGCATTTTTTCCTCCATGGGCTCACCATAGTCACCATATGCTTCCACAAGTTGGATTTTAGTCTTTTTAGCTTCCCTTTTAGATTTGATGAGCTGCAATCCATAAGCTCATGCTTTGTCTCCATTTGCATATTTTCTTGTTCATAATAATGTTGGAAATAATACTGAGAGGGGGGGGGGGTGAATCAGTATTATCACATTAATAAAACTTTTTCTTTTTCATAACCCGATTCATATATACTACTTCCACAACTTCTTATGATTAAGTTAATTGATCTTCAATGAGTGCATTAGAACATTATCATCCATATTATCAGTTAACATATGCAGTAACATAGAATAGATCATCACACATAAGGCACACACATGAACACCATGATATAAGGTGGAAACCCAATGCGGGAGAAAACCACCTGCTGCAAGTCATCTCAATCTTCTTCTTAATAAGAAAATCCTTTTACAATATTTTGTACTGGTGCAGCCTTATACCAGTACGGGAGCTACAACCCCTTTGCTCTTGTACTAGCCGATCCATTTACTAGTACGCAGGCTACTACCTGCTACAATGCTCCAAAGATTTCCTTTAGCTCTTGTACTAGCTTAGATACTAGTACGTATGTGCTGACCTACAATCTTCTCCTCCAGGTACCACGTTTCATCAATTTTCACACTGAATACAGTGAAGCACAACACATAATCTAAAAGGGCCACATTTCATCCAATTTTCATACTGGACCCAATAACCACATTGAAGCTCATAATCAAACAACTTTCTGAATCACTCAATATACAATGAGATTCATCAATCAGATCTAGTTCATCAGATCACATAAAGATATACTCAATCACTTCTCATACAGCTGTCATAATACCAGAAACTAGACATAACTTCAACACCCAGAACACAACAATGATAAACAAAGATTTTAAGAGAAGTAAGCACCCTGCTCAACTGCTCGCCTACTTACGTACTCACCCTGCTCAACTGCTTGCCTGCTTATGTACTCACCCTGCTCAACTGCTAGCCTGCATACAAGTACACACCCTGCTCAACTGCTAGCCTGCATACAAGTACGCACTCTGCTCAACTGCTAGCCTGCGTACCTCGCTCTGAGTCCATTGAACTGCCTGCGGTTATCCGCACCTGAAGCCCTTCTGTGCCTGCGTACCGGCGCACCTGAAAATCTTCGCTCCTGCGTATGTACGCACTGTATGCAACTGTTTCCCTGCGTATGTGCGCACTGCGCCTTACTGTCTCCCTGCGTATCTGCGCTCTGTCTCCAATCAACTGGCTGCGTCCCTCCGCAACTACAGTGCTTCTTCTCCTGCGTATCTACGCACCTGCAGCGCTTCTGTGCCTGCGTATCTCCGCACTTTTCTTTCACTGGACCAGCGTACCTCCGGGTATAGATAATTTCGAGACTTCAAGAACAACCCAGACAGTCAGATCTACAGATCTGAACATGCGCCGAAGAGATCTCCATCCATCAGTAGATTCACCTTATTTAGATCTAGACATCTCTCATAACCAATCACTAGAACTTCAGATCTAGCTTCTTAAGATATTCAACCCAAAAGCACGTCTAAGGCAAATGATCTCCTCTTCTTTATATAGGCAAGCTCTTCCTTAAGTCAAGGATCATGGGGCTCAATAATAATAATAAAATAATCAATACCACGGACCAAAACCATGATAACCCAATACTGTTGGCTAAATACCATGAGAAAACCCCATGTGTGGGCGCTTAACTGCCTTGGAATGTGTGCATTGGGGTACGCACCCCATGAACTGGATAACTGCAGGTATGTACGCACTTTATGTAACACTGGCCTGCGGGTACGCACCTTATGTAAGGTGTACCTGCGTATCTCTTATTTTCTCCAATATTTGATAGCTGATCATCAATCTCTGCTACTGTCCTGTTGTACACAAGCTCTGCTACTGTCCTGTTGTATAGTGATCCATCACCTGAATAGGTTGCCATCAAGGACAACACTTTAGCCATAATACCAACAATCTCCCCCTTTGGACTTGATGGCAGAGCTTACTCGTGAACTGTCAGCTGATCCCTTTTTGCTGTCTGGTAACTCATGCATTCTATCACATCTGATATATCTGCTGAATGTATACAAGTGAGATGATCTTCTATGAAAGGGTTGCCATCAAGTACAACACATGCATCATAATGCCAACAATCTCCCCCTTTGGACTTGATGGCAACAACACTGAATCATTCTCCCCCTTTGACATCAAGAGCAAAGGGTTATGCTCCCCCTAAGAACATGCTCTCCGTGACTATAAACCAGATCTGCTGAAGTCTCTGAATGAACTCCCCCTTTGTATATGCCATGGTGCTCCAATCTGATAATGCTCTTTCTGAGAACAAGCTGAGATGTCTGCTTTGCTATATAGTGCTGCTCAAGCTCCCCCTGACAATAAGCAAGGTCTGCAAAAGATGTTCTACAAGAAGAACATGACTCTATATATCATAAATGACCTTCCTATCACCAAAAGACTCAATACATCCATCACCCAACCAAGTGGGGATATACTAGAAAATGACAACCAAGAC
>APFE030329857.1:8090-30713 GCA_000404065.3 Pinus taeda
TATTATTGTGCCCTTACATTATTATTGTTATGTCGGCTCTGATTATATTATGACCCCTTATACTCCTATATATAGAAAGGAGGTCTTGTCATTTGAATCATCCAAGAATTGTTCATTTCTATAATGTAAAGGAGGTTGCCCCCTCGAAGAGGCTAAATTATAAGGCGTTGATCTATCTTTTCTATCTTTTTGTGAGCTAGTTTCATAACATATGATGACCATAAAAACCACATATGAACCAATACATTTACACACGAAATACTAAGGAGAAGGAACTCCTATTAATGAATGCATAGGTTGACTAGGTATGGGACTTCCAAATCGCCCATCCATAGATTGGTCTAAACCAAATCGCTCTTTTAAACAATCACCCCCACTCCATATTCCAAGCACGAATGTGGGTTCTCATGAAACAAATCCAACAAAACCGAACTAGGGCTTCAAGAGGCCAAACCACCTCGATCCTCAACCAATGGTTCCACCTCATGGTCGGAAATCACTAACCATAATGAGATTGGTCTCCACCCAATTTTTCCAGGGCTCTAGAGCGTTTGTTGCAACCAAAGATTCCATGACTAGTAACTCAACCCATAAATATTGTCAGGATCCAGAGTGTTTATCTAACGAAGGCTCCAAGGAGCGTAACTCAACCCACTAAAGGCTTCAGAGCATTTGTGCAACTAAGGCTCCAGGACTAGTAACTCAACCCAAGTTGTTAGAGGGCTTTCAGAGTGTTTTTACAACCAAGGCTTTAGGAACTAATAACTCAACCCACTGCCAAAGGAATATGAGAACCAACCAGAAAACAAAAGTACAACCCACAACACCATGACTATCCAGAAAATGGAAAGGCTAGGGAAAACCATTGTAAATCAATTAAATTATCCATTTAAATGACAGATCATAACCAAATAACCATACGCATATGCCATGCATCTCAAAACTAGCAAGGAAATCATACACGCAACTCGGTATCTACCAACAAAACTCGTTGTAGTTGTTGATCCTGATGTCTTCTTGCACTTTCCTTCTTTTCCTTTGCCTTCTTGCTCCAAAATCACAAGTATGCCACACTACTCCAAGTGTTCTCCAAGAAAACTCTAAGTGTCCAAGAGTATGAGAAGGACAGAGAGTAAAGAGAGACCTCTAAAACTGAACTGAAAAAAGTTTGTCAACTAATCCTCATAAGCCTTTTTATTAATGAGGCCCCTATTCTTTTCAATTTCCATTATTTTTCTTCATTTTTGTCCTCACATGAAACCTGTGACCTTTCACCTTCATTTTCTCCTAATTTCCATTATTTTCATAAATAAAATGCCAATTAATGCCACTTTGTCTTTCCAAAGCCTTAGACATTGCCTTTTCCAATTTCCATTTCGATTAATTAATCACAAGTGATCCCCATCACTATGTTGTTTCCCAACATTTAACTTGGAATGTGTGTCCCGTGACCATGGTCTTACTTTGCGTTTATTAACTTTATTACATGTATTTTTTACTAGGGTTGTTATAGACTAAGAGCCTCTTAAACCTCGTTTATTCTCCTTTTTAGTCTTATATTTCTGACTTCCTATTTTGTAGCAGAGTTTGCTAGAGTTTCACTGAAAATCTAGTGTCATTCCAAGAGTCGAGTTGTTCTTATCTCAAAAACATCCACTTCTATATTTTACTACTTAGTGACCATTTTATTCTAAATTTGTACATTATCAATCCTTATATTTTTATTACCTCGATCATAGTGAGCATTCTGTATGGTTTTTAGATGGTCATCAAAGATGGCAGGCTCTTATGTTATATTTTGAATCATTCTTTGGGTTTCAACCATACACATTGTAACCCAATTAGGTAGTGCAGGATTATCATATTCCATATTTGTTGGCTCTTATACAATTTGAGCCTCTTTACTTCTTTTTCTCTTTTATAATTGAATGTGTGATCATTCCAAGACCATATTAGGAGGTGGCTCCTCTCCATCTCCTCCACAAGAGTTCCTATCATTACCCATTCCTTGAGCCATAATGGATTCCTTTATTTTGTGACTGGAGGATGAGATTGGGTGAGCCTAAGGCGTCAAAGATGAATGGGAGTTTGTAGGATTTCCTCCTCTTTCTCTATTTCCCCTCACAAAGTAACATTCATTTGAAAATTGGTTCAATAGGCATAGGTGTTTCTCTTTATTTTGATGGGTCGAAATGACTCTCTAATTTCTTTAGTAATATTGGTAAATAAATTTCCATATATGACTATAGATGCAGGTTCTTTGAAAATATTCTTTGTGGATCAAATCCTTGGATTTATTTTCCTTCTGTAAGATTGAAAACTTTCAAGGACAATGAAGGTTCAACCAAGTGATTTGCATTCTTTATAATTATTTCTCCACAATAAAGGGAAAGGAAATAAAATTATTCTTTTCTTTTATCTCAAATAGAATAATCGATGGATGATAATTTCTACAAACTTCAACAACAAAATACCTATCCAATATGAATTTAGGAAGCAACAAGGGTTTTCCCTAGAATAATAGATGTAGAGTTCTTATTTTTCCTCTCTTTCTTCATTTATGTCTTTTCCTCATTGGAAGGAATCTGATTCATTTGAAATCCCATTATTAGATGAGTAACTTCTTTAACAAAAGAATATTATGTTCGAAAAAAGAAAAATGGGGCATTATGCTTCCATAATACTAGATACCAAAATTTAACTAATTCTATATCTACATTCATTTTTCTTATGTGTTAAATTGTGGAAGGTGTGACATTACATTGTGGACATGACCAAATAAGTTGTCATGAAAAAATTATGTGTTTTGCGCATATTGGTTAAATGGAAGGATACTTTGGTAGAGATGAGATATGCCCAATAAAAGAGAAAATCTCTTTCAAAAGAATAGTATAATGCTTAAAACATAGACTTAGGGAAATTTATAGTAGTTTCTCACCCCATTACTTGGGAAAAATGCCATGAAAAATATCTAAAAGGTTTAGAAATTATTGGAGCCTTCGTTAATTTTGAAGCATTTTGACCAGCTTTGACCAACCGTAGGGTGGGAAAGGATAAATGGCAGCAATGGTTGGGCGGCGAAATGAGCAGTTGCGGAAAGGTGATGGAAAGGTGGTAGTGGAAGGAAAAGGCAACCGAGGAGACGAGAAGGCGCAGAGGCAGCCAAGGAAGCAAGCAACTGAGCAAGAACTAGCAGTCCAGGCAGCTGGGAAGGATATAAAAAGAGGAAGAACAAAAAGGAAGAGGTTGTTGTTGGGTCTTGTTGATCATTGGGGTTGTTGTTGAGGACAGACCCATTGGACGTTGAAGGATTTGGCTACCGAGGAGGTACGCAGACATAAGAGCAGAAGCAGGAAGAGCTGGAAATTGAGGAACTAGGTTGCAGAGCAGATCTGACCTGAGCCACTGAGCCAGGTATTTTATGTATTGTTGATGGCAAGATTCCAAGTTATAATGTATTATGTTTTGTTGCTTTAATGTAATCATAGTTGAAGGTTCTTAAGACTTATAACGCATTGTGCATCATGTCCTGTGGGCTTATTAAAAGTTAAATGGTCTCCTTGCTGCATGAAGATGGTGATTTCTAGATCAATATTAGAATGTTGTTAGTTCTTTGGTATTTATGATGAATCCATTTGTATTAGTTTAAGGTATCATTATCTCTATTTCATGTATTATGAATGCATATGTGTGTGACCACCTGTGTTCAACTGATATCCCCTCGACTCCATGCTGAGCCCTTCTCCCCTTTTGGTCGCGGTGCACTTTAGGTGAGACTCCTTGCCCTTTAGGGTGAGATGAAAATTCCAGCACTTTCCTAGACTACAATGGACCATTGTTGGCTTTCCATGCCTAAACCTAGGGTCTTTTCTCTGATGACTCTTTCGAGCCAACAAATGGTTACACTGCCAGGACCTGAAATTAGGAGAACAGGTTCAGAATATGGTGTCGAGGGTGTTTAAGAGAAAGATCAGAAACTGGTGGAACCACAAATTAGACCAATTTATGGAATAAATGGTTTCCCGCAAGAATCATCTGATCAACAAGGTGCGTAAGGAGATCTTATACACAGATAGCTTAGGCAACTAGTATGAAATTTTTTGGTGGAAATTCCCTAAGGGCATGTACAATTGGTTGAGGGAACTGAAGCGGAAAAGTCCTTCGAGAGGATCGGTGAGATCTTGTCATAATTGGACTTCGTCTGAGACTGCACTATTACAACAGCTGGCTATAGCAGTAACTTGGGACTACAACAATCACAACAGTCGGGAACCAACGGTTTTGTGTTATTAGCCAATATTCAGAGAAGTATGGCGGGATCATTTACAAGATACCTAGAATTTGTAGGCAGGGGGAACAAGGATGTGTAGCAACATTGGTAGCTCTGAGAAGCCATCTGGAGAGCCCATCAGACTTTGGATAACATTCATGTGGTGGAATTACAGACCACGCTAAGGGAACGGGCCCTATGCTGGTTCATAAAGTGGGTAGAGCAAAACCAGAACCCAACCATAGATGATACTAAGAGGGGATTCATGCAAGAATTCAAGATACCACAAACTAATTAGCAAGGGCTATCAAAGTTGTGGGAAATTAAGAAGCGGGAGGGAGAGAGTGCTTGGGAGCTCATGCAAAGGTTTAAGGATGCCATTGCCAAGCTAAGTTACTCCTTGGACCAAAACCACCAGAGGGACTGATTCATCAAGGCACTCTTGCCCTTCACTAGGACACTGCTGACACAACAGAAGATAGGAATCCTAGAGGATGCCTTAGAGCAAGCATCTCAGATAGAAGCAATGGCAGGATATCCCCACGAATACCGGGGAGGCATGAGTCTACAAGATCCAACAATCATGGGCTTGCAAAGCTAGATCGCGAACCTGACCAAGAATTTGAGGGATATTCATCCCATATGACCAGCTAGACCCAATGTTTGGTGCACCCATTGCCTGGTGGAGGGGCATGTTGCAACGAAATGCCCATGATTGTGGGGTCTTAACCAAACAGGAGGGGTGGCGAGGTCATCTGGAACCACTCCAACCGTAGGGGTTGCAGCCATAGGGGCGTAAGGACCCTTCCCAAGAAGGAATAACGCAGATCTCTACGAAATTTTTAGAACATATGGACACCTGCCGTAGATGTGTCCAGTTCTGCAAAAGTACTCTATCATCCCTAGTAACAACTACTGCGAGCTCTGCACATCAAATACTCATCACGCTGATCAATTCCAGGCACTGGATTCTCTGGCAGAAAGGTTGGATAGATCCATGTTCAAAGTCAATGAAGCAAATCGAGGGGGGTGAGGAGGAAATGAATGCAGAGGAAGATCGGGGGGGGGGGGGGCAGAGGACCCCTAAGATTCTACAATTGTGATCAGGAAGGACATGTTGCAAGGGAATATCCGCTCCCGAGAAGACCATGGTGTTTGCAATGTAGAGTTAACACCCATGCGATGGAAGACTTCCAATAGCTCATCACGAAATGGGAAGAGAGGACAAAACAAGGAGGGGCTAACTTGGTGAATGCCAAGCCGCGGACCGACAAGGGTCTCCCCACAGAAAATATCAATATAGTCACCTCAGGAGGGAAGAAGATAGGAGAAGATTGCTACACCGGGGAACCCCCCTTGATCATCAAAGCAGTGTCACCACAAAAGGCATATCAACCTGAGCACCAAAAGCAGTATTACCAAGAAGCAGCCAAATTGTTCGAAGGGATGACTGAATATAGGGACACCCAAGGTTCGCAAGTCTATCGGCCTGCCCCTGCCCAACCCATTGGGGAATGGTTTAATCTGTTCTTAAAAATTGTTGAAGATGAGACCATGCTAAGGGAATTATAGAAAATATTAAAAGCCACCGTGTCCGTAGAGCGAGAGGACTCAGGACAACCATGTGAAGCCTGGTTAGAGAAAAATTCCAGGAGGGTGAAGCAGAATAAGAAGAGAACTGGGAAGGAATTCTAAATCAATACACAGGTGGCAGGATTCCAAATAAAGGACACCATGATAGATCTAGGGTCGGATGTAAAAATCCTACCCGGAAGACCTGGGAGGCAATGGGGAAGCCGCAACTGAAGTGTTTGCCAATTCAGCTAAGAATGGAAAATCAATGTTGTATACTACCCATCGGAAGATTGGAGAATGTAGAGGTCAATGTAGCAGGAGTAAAAACACACACTGAGTTTGAAGTAATAGACATTATGGTGGATAAAGACCCCTATCTAGCACTCCTGGGGATTGGTTGGGCATACGAAAACTATGTTGTCATAGACTTGAAGAAGGAACTGATGATTTTGAAGTAGAAGGATTGAGGGTGATTCAATTGTTGGACCCTTATCAAGGACCCAGGTTTAGAGAGCCAACAGATGACAGGGAAGAACCAGGGATGTTAGATCAGTTGTGTACACTCACGACAGGAAAGAGGGAAGACTACATAAATCCTACAACCGGAGGATCAGTTAGCTGGAGGAGAATCCAAAGTTCAGAAGCTGGTTCATAAGCTGCATGGGATGTATGGCAGCAGGGTGGATATGAACTGACAACCAGGCGATGTGCAATGATAAGCCGAGTAAACTGGGGAGATATAGGAAAGGACGACATCCCGAAATATTGTGGCCTTGAACTGATAGATCGGTTCCTGGACAGGATGGACCAGGATGTACCAGAAGACTAGAGGATTCCCCTTTTGAATATTTCACTCATGGCAACACCGGCAAGATGGTGGATAGCACACTTCCAGGTATTGAAAGACTAGAAGGATGCAAAGCAAGCAATGAGGGAAAGGTTCAGCAAGAAAGAAGAGCAGCCACCAGACCAAAAAGAATACACGGGGAATTCAAGTCCCGAGGAACATGTCAAAGGGTGCATGACCAACTGGGAAAGTCAAGGGCTACCAAAGAACCTGTGGGTGTATGCCTTTATACAAACCCTCAGTGCCATCCCCTGGGCTTGGTACATCTAGGAAGAACTACAATGACAAACAACTACTTGGGATGCCTTGAAAACATAGTTCATTGGTGATTTGTCATTCAAGAATAGTGAAGCACAAATGACAGAAGCACTTCAAGCTGTGAAAGGGGGTTTTGTTCACCCCAAAGATGCTAGTTGAAGGGGAGCAGGAAGAAAACTTCCTGTAATGCTTATATGACATGGAATCTCTAGGATTTGTGACCTGCGACAGAATCGATGCAAAACCAGAAGAAGACAGATTGGAAGAGCTTAGACATCTAGCCTTTGAAGAAACAAAGGGAGAAAGGGGGTTCTGGGAGAGTCCCTCGATGGAAAGTTCCCATCTCCTACCAGTGAAGCTGAGAAAATAGAATGTAGGGATGGAGGATAAACCCAAGATAGCATTAGTGGGAGACTAATGGAATGAACAGACCACTAAAGAAATTTTTGATTTACTACAAGAATACCAGGACCTGTTCCCAACTTTGGTAGCCGAACTGAAGGGGATAAAAGGTAACTTCAGAGAGATGAAAATTGTTCTGAAACCAAGAGTCCGACCAGTGAAGCACAAACCATACCGACTGAACCCAAGGGTCAAAGAGAAAGTTAAAAGGGAGATTGATAAAATGTTGGATGCAGGAATCATTTTTTCGGTCGATGACGCTGACTAGATAAGCCCTATAGTTATTCAGAACAAGAAGGATGCAACCGATATTAGAGTATGCATTGACTATAGAATCCTGAACAATGCATGCATGCATGACCAATTCCCCATGCCTTTCAGTGGCGAAGTCCTAGACAATGTTGCAGGGAATGAAGCTTACTCATTCACAAATGGCTTCTCAGGCTACCATCAGGTCTGAATAGCCACAGAAGATAAAAGGAAAAAAAGCATTCACGATGCAGTGGGGGTCATATGCGTACAATGTAATGCCATTCAGATTAAAGAATGCGCCAACAGTGTTTCCAAGGATTGTAATAGCAGCTTTCCAAGATTACATTCATAAGTTTCTAGAAGTCTACATGGATGACTGGACAGTATACAACCTGCTGAAGAGGCATACCTGTCTGTTGAGAGTAATGTCCGAAAGATGTAGACAATTACAGATCTCTTTAAATTTGAAAAAGTGCATTTTCACGGTTCCCTTCGGAACCCTGCTAGGCCATATTGTTTGCAAAGATAGAGTCTGCATTGACCCTGCCAAAATAGCAGTAATCATCCACATGGAACCACCCCGCAACATAAAGCAACTAAGAGCAACTCTAGGCCATACGGGGTACTATAGAAGGTTTATCAGAAACTATGCAACCATAATAGCCCCAATGGAGAGACTGCTAAGGAAGACCGAGGAATTCATTTGGACAACATATTGTCAAGTAGTACTGGACAAACTAAAATAAAGGTTAGTAAGTGCACCCATATTTTTGTACCCTGACTGGAACAAAAAGCTCCATGTACATATTGATGCGTCTGGAATAGCACTAGGAGCAATCCTAGTGCAACCAGGAGAGAAGATGGATCATCCAGTATACTACGCAAGAAGAAAGCTCTCCATGGCGGAAAAAAACTACACAACAATAGAAATAGAAGCTCTAGCAATGGTCTACCCTCTCCAAAAGTTTAGGCACTACCTGCTGGATGCGCCATTCAAATTTTTCACAAACCATTCTGCACTGAAGTACCTAGTAAACAAGTCGGTACTGGAAGGAAGAATATGCAAATGACTATTACTATTTCAAGAGTTCACATTTGAAGTAGTTGTTAATCCAGGCAGACTAAATGTAGGCCTAGATCGCCCTTCTCACCTGGAAACAAGGGAGAATGATGGAGCAATAGACGACCGATTACTCGATTCCGATTTATTCAGGATAGAAGCCATACCCGACCACCTGTAGGAAATTGCTACTTTGCTCACAACATGTAGTTGTCCACAGGGTTACACCACAATGCAGAAAAGGCACTTAGTTGTCAGAGTGGTGGATTACCAACTCATAGCGGGACACCTTTACAAAATGGGCTTAGACCAGATACTCATATGTTGTGTCCTACAACATGAAAGAGAAGATATCCTATGGGAGTGCCACATAGGGATCGCGTTAGGCCATGTAGGGGGTAAGGCAACTACAAGGAAGATACTACAAGTAGGATTGTGGTGGCCCACTGTACATAAGGATTCAAAGGCATTTGCCAATGAATGCAATTTTTGTCAAAGAGTTGGAAGGCCTTCCTGATGCGATGAGCTACCACTACACCCGATCCATACAGTGCAGATATTTGATAAGTGGGTGATAGATTTCATTGGTCCAATATCCCCACCAGCATGACACTCCAAAGCCCAATACACAATCACCGCCATAGAGTACCTATCAAGATGGGCAGAAGCCGCACCAGTAAAAGACTGCACAGTAGAAATAGCGACACACACTTCCTGAATGATACAATTCAAGTTGTGTTAACTTTTATGGTACAAAATCACAAGAGCAGTCCTTACCATCCATAAGCAAATTGTGCAGTAGAGGCATTCAACAAGATACTGGAAAAAGGGCTAACCAAAATCGTATCAGCCAACCGAGATGACTGGGATGAAAGAATCCAAGCGACACTCTGGGCATATAAGACAATAGTTAAAAGACTCCACAAACAAACTCCATTCCAGCTCATATACGACAAAGAGGCGGTCGTGCCAACGGAGTTCATACTACCTAGCATGTTGATATTAGAGGCAACAAGAATGACCGATAACAGTGCCTTACGGGACAAACTGAGCCAGCTATTAGAGCTCGATGAAATGCGGTTCCTGGTGAAGTTCCATCAATCTGTAGATCAACAAAGATAGAAGGCTTGGAACGATAGGCACATCAAGAAGAAATAGTTCGAATTCGGTGACCAAGTGCTCCTCTACGACAGCAAGTTCCTCAAGTTCCTAGGAAAACTGCAGATGCACTCGTTAGGCCCCTTCATAATATCACATATAAAAGAATCGGGTGTCATAAGACTCACGCAACTAGATGGGTCCTACTCCAGGATGGTGAATGGGCATCTAAAAACTCCGCAAGTAAAAAAAACAATATACATATATATATATATAATATATAATTAAATATATATATATAATATATGATATATATTATATATGTTGGGCATGGAATCCCCCATGGCATGTTTTTAGGCTTAAGGCCCACGTTTTGAGTTGATATTTTTGTAAAGCTCCACGAATTGTGGATGTGAAATGTATGTTAGAATCATAGGGTTGTCTGCCCTAGTTTTGAATGTAATGTCGGCCTACCCATGGACCACGGACCATGGGATTGTATAAATAGAGTGAGGCTCTAAGTTGTAAAGACATCTAATAGAGAATAGGCATGAAGGCTCTTAGAGATTAAGTAAAAGTGCGAAGTGTGTCTTGGGTCATAGAGTAGGAAAAGGCTCTGCAACTGAGTGCATAGAGGCCTAGTAGAGTCCGCAGCTGAGTGCACAGACCCCTATAGCTGAGTGTGCAGGGTAGAGTTGAGTCTATAACCAGAGAAGAGATTAATAAGGAAAGGCTTTGTTACCAATTCTATGTATCTGTTATGAGTTATTACATGTTTGATATCATTTGCAAATATATTGTTTCTTTACTATGCACACTTATATGAATTGTGAATATTGTGAAGTATAACTAAAAGCATATAGATAAGCTAAGTTAATCAACTAATATTAGATTACTATTAAGGACTTGGGTAATAACACTGTTCAACCCCTGAGTAGGGCTGCACGAAAGCAACATATTAGGCTGCGAGGTACGGATAAGTGCGCATAGCGACGTGCACGCAGGTTCGAACCACGAACCACTTGAACTCATCAGACATCTCCAGGGTGTGGAAACCTGGTTCTAGCACCCTCGCATACTACTTCGTGTGAGACCTCAGTCCGCGCTCTGCAAACTATTGCCAAAAGGGGCAGTAGTATTGGGATTTTTTTGGCTAAATCACCTCTGAACCTGGGTCAGGCCCCAACAAGCCAACAAATGGTTCCATTTCCAGGACCGGGATCTGCATAAGGGACGTCTGATGTCGTGTCACTGGAATCCAATAAAGAAAGAAATTGAAAAGTGGCTGAACAGAAAGATTCACGAGTTCGCGGAGCAAGAAAATAGGAATCTGTGAGTATCAAAGGAACAATGGTTAGAGTGCTACGTGTATACAAAAATCCATGAAATTTTCTTTGCATCCTTCCCCTCTAATTTGTATGAGTGGATCGCGAAGCTAACAGACAGTCAGGGAAGGTGTAGGCTCAACATATCAATTGTGTGGACTCCAGAGTTGGTGTGCAGACTAGAAGTGTTAGAAGATAAAATCACGCGTGATGTGGACCATTGGCTCGATCGAGTTATAGGAGGGTTTATCACAAAGTTCGTGGTAGATATGTCAGTCAGCTACAACGATACGGAATGACACTTCCTCAACCACGAGGTAAGTACATTAAATCTTTGAATACTTGGATTAAGATGCTACTATGTGAAAAGCAGGCGATGTGAATAAATTGATGTTTGGGGCCACGCGAAGTGGGAAGATCTACAGAAACAGAAGTAGCAAAGAATTAGAGACTAGTCCCTTGATTTCACCTCCACGAGAGGGCGAGGAAGAACTCGTGAAAGTTTCTTTGAGAAGCGCAATCAGCCTGATAAGGCAACAAATTCTGCGTAGACCGCCCCCACCGACACCACCACTGTTTCACCATCGTCACCTCCAACTCCGCTCACACCACTTCCGCCACCACCATAGTTCAGTATGGCGAGCACAATAAAGCTGCCGATATTCAAAGGAGTAGGGAACAAAGATCCGGACCAATTTTGGTTCATGGTAAAGGCTGTATGGGAAGCGCAAGGGGTCACGAATGACAACATAAAGAAGGTAACCCTAGTAAGCGCGCAGCAGGATCATGCACTGACATTGTACATTAAGCATTCTAATGAAAATCCAAACACAAGAATAACAGATATCCAAGCTATGCTAAACAGGGAATTTAGCAGGCAAAAATCGAAGACACAGTCGATTATTAGGTTTAAGGAAATCGCGATGCTTCTAGGCAAGACCCCCTAGGAGCTGGATTAGAGATTGAAGGGAATGATTCGGCAAAGCCAACATGACCTTGACAGATGGACAACACCGCGCATGATTTGTAGCATCACTAACACCACATCTAAGGATGGCACTATCGCAGCAGAAGTTATCCACCCAGGCCGAAGCTTTGGAGATAGCAATGAGACTACACGAGACCCCAATACAAGATCCTAGTCTGGGAGTCCAACAAATCAACGCGCAACTGAAAAATTTATGTCTGGAAATGCAGAGTTTAAAATAGGACAGGACAACTCGCCTAGAAGTGTGCGAGGAGGTATGGTGTATAAAATGAAAGGGACATGGACATGACAAGGACCATTGTCCAGTATTCGCGAATTACTTGGTGGGAGGAGGGCCAATGCCATTGAGACCAGAGGCACAAGAAGGACTAAGCGTGGCACCTGCATTATGGTATGTGATTTTTCAAATAGGAGGAAAACATGCTACGGATAATTTTCATCTATTACAGAAGTATACGTAGACGTCCTAGCAATTGTTCTGTAATTTCTGTAGGTCGGTAGGCCATGATGAGTGCACCTGCAAAAGCTATGAACTATGATGGATCAGACCCCTATCTACAGGGTGCAAACCAAAACAAAAGCCCTCGATCAAAATGCATGGATGGTGTGCACTGGATTTCAGGGGCGCAGACGAGGTCGAGGTGGAATAGCACCAAGAAGAGGTCACGGATAGTTGATTTGTCACAATTGCGGAGGGCCAGGGCATTATGCCTGTGATTGTATAATCCGATGTGAGAATCATGTCTATATTGTACCCAATTTGATCATGATATGGAGGACTGCCCTACACTGACAGCATGGTTGCGTGATAAAGGAATATTCTAGCCTCCCCCAACTCAGAACCTACAAATGATGAGGTCTAAGCCATGCAAAGAGGACTCGAATGTAAAACATCGTGCTTCGAAGCGGTATCATGATAGGAGATGACAAAGGTAAGCAGCTTGAAGAAAGTGCATGGGTTCGGAAGGCTCCTACAAAGGAACCTCAATTTGATTTTGAGTGCGCGAAGGAGACATTCATGGAAGCTAAGAAGAGCTTCACGGAGGCCTCCACTTCAGGTAGTAAGGATCAACAAGAACCAGAGATGGATCCTTCAATGCTCACTACTTTTCTGGAGACATGCATGAAGCTACTGCAT
This sequence comes from Pinus taeda, assembly GCA_000404065.3. Taxonomy (NCBI): domain Eukaryota; kingdom Viridiplantae; phylum Streptophyta; class Pinopsida; order Pinales; family Pinaceae; genus Pinus; species Pinus taeda. The sequence continues at coordinate 21,304 of APFE030329857.1, forward strand.
GACAACAAAGCGGTGAAGGGACTGTAGGAACTTATCACTAGGTGCGTTGGGTCGGGAGAACCACGCATAGTTTGAAAGCTCAGAAAGCACACATTGCAAATAGGAAGGGAAATAAGATTGACTACACAAATTGGGGAGTATGAAATGGATCAAGTAATTTTTAATCTAGGATCGAACGTGAATGTACTATCAAGGCAGACATGGGAGAACATGGGCAAGCCCATGTTGTAGTGGTCTCCTATTCAATTGTGAATGGCGAACCAATAAAAGATTCTACCCATGGGAAGATTGCAGGGAGTAACGGTGGATATTGAAGGTGGAAGCACTCTTACAAACATTGAAGTGATATAGATTGTCGATGATAGTAAATCCTATCCCATGCTACTGGGAATAGATTGGGCCACTAATGTGAATGGAGTAATAAATCCGAAGAATCGTAAAGTGATTTTCGAGAAAAAGTCACTACGCGTAGTGGTACCGCTAGACCCTGTGGAAGGAGTGTGTTACACAGAACCGGTGTGCGACGATGATAGTGATGATGATCTCGACTGTATCTACAAGATAACCACATAAGAGTAGGATTGTTGAATCCAACAGCAGATGGCAGGATTTCGTGGGAGTGCGAAAGCTCCTACATGTCGAATACAAACGAGGAAATAGAGCGATGGCAGAACCGGTTACATGAGGTAACCACGCTAAATTGCAACATGATGATAAGGTCACTACAATGTGTAGCAACAAAGGTGAGGGATCTACCTATGTATGACGGTCTAAACGAGGTGGATGAATTCTTGAACAAATTTGAAAGCGAAGTGCCAGAAAAGCAGTGGTTTGATGCTCTGAAATGGGCACTGCATGCGACATCCACAAAGTGGTGGGGTACGCACCAGCAAAGCTTTGGGGACTGGCACGAATGTAGAAAGATGATAAACCTACAATTTGGGAAGCCTTAAATGTGGATGGGAGCCAGTAGTGGTGGAAAAAATAGCCTACGCGCCCACCTTTACAGATGGGTACAGGCATATGGTACGTAGCTCACATGAAAGCACACTGCTCTCATGATAGGAAACAAGAACAACAAGCAGAAGCAGGCAAGATAGTTGCACGAACGGCAAAGTATGATAAGACCTAGGATGCCAAAAATCATACATGGGGAAACCTTTGATAAGGTGTGCGAAGTGCTAAACAGGGTCCACCATGTGAGACACACCGACTAGGACCTGCGCGTACCAGCAGTTGTATGGGTTTATAGGACCATGTTCATAACTTTGACCGCGCAAGCACTTATGAAGCAGAAGTATGAAGCAGCGGTTGTAATCCCTGTGGAGCATGTGAAGCCAAGTCCACGTGTAATAGTACCTATAGATACGATGGTCCGCAAATCTCGGAACGAAGAAATAACACATATGCAAGAAGCAGAACATATAGGACTTGAGGAAGAAATCTGACGGGGAACTTAGACTCTGCAAACTTGAAAAAGATCGAATATGACTAAGGGAGAAAAGCACTTTGATGGACGTGAAGATCAAGAAGCTGGAAGAAAAAATAAAGGAATCATTTCTCATCGAAAAACCAGGAATGGTAAGGCAAGGTGCATACGATCGTACTAACAAGTTGGAGGACTATCGACGTGAACTGGTTAGTCTACTGCTATGGCTTGGACCGCATATCACCAAACGAAGTGACCAAGGTAGAACGTTGCAAGTAGTAAAGTGCTCAGTGCCAATCACCAAAATGGAAGATGGGGATTCTCCACCAACCATGATGGAGGACGGGATGGAACCCCACACGAGTGGTGCAACCACCTGACTAGCTGTAGGAAGAACAGTCTTAGCACTCCAGGTAGTTGAAAGGGACCACAGGACTATAAAATATTCTTCTTGGGAGCTGCACGATATTGGAGATGTGTGCAAAATTAAAACATCACAAGGCTCGCGACCGCGCCAGGAGGGTTGCACTGCCACGAGGGTTGGCTGGGAAGTGACCATTGAGGTAACTATTCACAATGGGATGTGAGATTTGAGGTGAAATGGAGTGGGTGATGGGCATTTAAGACGCGAGTTATGGGCAAGATTTGGAAAAATTTTCCGCCAAGAAAGCATTAATGGCCTAAAATTGGGGGGACGATCAATTCGAATTCAAAAGGCTCTACAAAACACAAAGGGTTGGCCAATGAAAAACACTTAGTCATTTGAGAGTTGAGCGTCTGAGCAGAGCACTGAGCATTGAGAGCGAGAGATAATTGAGCCCCTAAGTTCGCAAGTGACAGAATACAGCCTAGATATGATGACGGCCACTAAGGATGGTTTGGGAATTAAAGAGGTAACTTTCGGCGTGGCCGCGCAGACCCAAATGGTGGAGGATGTTCTAGAAGGCACCGAGGTTGTGACAAAAATCCCCAATCACCACGAACAACAAGGCCCAAAAAGGATAAACAGGCAAGGGGTCCAGTACACATGTCCCTGAGGAATCCGCGGCATAGAAAACTATCCATGGTAGAGAAGGGGAAAGCAATCACAATAGAAATGGGTGAGGAAGAAGAAGACTTACAGACCTTGATCACCGGAGAATAAGAAGAAGAAGACATGGAGGAGGATATCCAACTGTTACGCTCTGCAAAAAAACTGCTCGCATATGTCCCTCCGCGGAAAGGGAAGACTAAAGTGCTGAAGGATCTGGATGAAACCAAGAGTCCGCTCCAGACCATGCTCCTCCCAAACAGCATCATGTTTGAAGGCACACACTTGGGACGCGTGCTAACCATGTATTTCGAAGACTTAAACCTTGCTGACTGCAAGAAGTTCTCTCATCTAGAGACCACTAATCTAATGAAGTAGAACACTGTAGGGGTGGTGATAACGCTGGAGCTGCAGAAGTGGCTATGCAGTGTGGAAAAGGCCAAATTACTGAACTTACTTTGGGTACCACATTTCCACCGTGCAACAATCACCATTTTTGTCATCAAGCAGCTACTCTACCTACTGCATGATGGGTATCTGTGGCTGGATGAGCCTATCCCCATTACGGCTGACCTAAGTCACCACATCTCTTGGCTCCCCTATAAAGGAAAGGACCCCGCGACCATAGCGGAGGTAAAAGGTAGTGATTTGGCCCTTGCAGAAGCCATGAAGACAAAATATAAGCTAGAGAAAAAGAAGAGGGGCTACACTATCTCCAACATCAAGGACAAAGGGGTCCGCATAGCCACACAAATCCTAGGAAGCAAAGTTATGAGGAAGTTCCACACTAATGATGTACCAGTGCTAGTGATCACGCTGATGGAGCAGTGTGTGGAGGGTCCAATTCAACTAGTCTAAATTCTTTTGTGAAGAATTTTTTACAAATTGTCACGAAGCCCAGGAGGAGGGTAAGACCTTCCACTATTTGTGGTTGTTATTATCCATATTTCTCATAGCAGGAGAACTACCGGAGGACTGTCAATTCCCCAACATCAATAGAGAATTACCAAAGGCTGCGAAGTACGCTTCACTCTGGGCCACAAAGGATGTGAAATGGATCCGTGACACCAAAATATTCTGGGTCCTCATGGACATGAACATGCAGATGTGGATCAACAAGAAGCCACGCCTGTCACCCATGGTGTACAATAGTCTGCAAAGTTTTGCAGACTTCAAAGCTGATATGCACAAAATTTATATCAGGATGCCAAAGGATATGGCGAAATAGTGGACGAAGCTACCATTTGTAGCCACTAAGGACAAATTTTTTATTGTCTTGGAAACATGGCCTCCCAAATGGCTCGCACTAGATCTAGCAAAACTAGAGAAGGCAACAACACAAAAGAAAATGGATGATGCCAAGCTACGCGTCACTCAATTGGCAGAGAAAAGGCAAAAGGAAACCGCAGCAACTAAGGAAAGGGTGGTGTGGGAAGTGACACAGAAAAGCGCAGAGTAGAAGAAGGCCGCAGAAGCAACAATAACAACACAGGCAGCAAAGGCACCAACAACACTGGAAGACAAGGGCCAAGCAACATCCTCGCAAGGGTAGGAGGTAGAGGAAACAGAAACAGTAGAAGGGAACATGGGCCTAGGGGCCATGTCCACACAGTTAAAGCACCCACTCATTACTGAAAGAGCAGGACCAAGGAAAAAGATCAAGGCCTCGAATTTGGCCATTGACCTGATCACCTTAACCGAAGGTGATCTCCATGACATCAGCGAAACAGTCCTCGATGTCACCAATGAAGCACTTCAGGAGTTTATGTAGGAGCATCAAAATATGTTGGGGGCCCTAAGAGCATAGATGTAGGAGTTACAGGTGTGCCCCCCTGAAGAAGGTACCCTGTCAGCCAACGTCGCAGCAGGAACTTCAGCAGCAGAGCAAATGTTGTGTGCAAGGATGACAAACACAATAGTGTTTTCGGAGGGAGCTCTAGTGTTGTCAAATGCGATGGATCGATTATCGATTAGCATGATGAAAGGCCTTGGCCATAATCTGGTTTCCCTTCACCAAGAGACATTGTATTAGTTACAGGATGGGATAACAGCAGAGCTGCATGCCAGGGAGACCCGCGCGATGAAAGTTCTTAGCGAGAAGAAGATAAACATAGAATAGCTAAGCTTGCAATGCAACGAATTGGTGTCGCAAAATAAACATTTGGGGCACATGGTATATGACGCTTCCCGCTATGTCCCAGAACTGGTCATCGTAGTAGATCTACTGGTAGAAGTGCGGATCCATGGTTTGGCAACTAGAGTCTACGAGGCTAGGGAAGAGATGAAAAAGGTGCAGCTGGAATTGAATCTCCAGGTCGCCAAGCTGCAGTTGAAGGCACAACCTTCCACTCCCCCGGAAATTATAGAACGGTGCAGTAGCACTATCACAGCAGGGTTGGACGAAATTGGAGGTGCAATGCACGACTGTACTGGCATGTTGGAATAGGCACTTGAATTCCTCATGAATTTGCAAGAGGACCCCAACATCCAGCACCTGGAGATAAAGGCGCACGAACTCTAGTAGTTGTATGACAGTTTCAGAGGAACTGCGCAGACAGTAATCCTCACTTAGCATCTTGCAAGGATGTAGCAAGCCAAGTCATTAAAGGAGTAGGTGGACGCAGCGCACCATAAGGAAGCAATTCTCAAAGCACACGTTCAGCCATGGATTGACAAGGCCTTCACGATCACGATGAATATTGAAGGAAAGCTCGCGCACATATAAGGGATGCATGCGTAGATGCAGGGAAGCATGCCAGACACAAAGGTTTCAGAAGAACAGATGTAGCAGGTTCAGCAAGCAGCAGCTCAGTGCGCTACAGGCATTAGTACCATTCGAGAATAGTTGGAGGGACTCCATGCTAAGAACGTCATGCCAACAAAGTGACTCAAGGGTAAGTCATGATGTTTGTGTTGGGGGCCTGTTGGGCATGGAATCCCCCCACGACATGTTTTGGGGCTCAAAGCCCAACTTTTGAGTTGATATTGTTGTAAATCTCTGCGAATTGCGGGCTTGAAATGTATGTTAGAGTCATAGGGTTGTCTGCCCTACTTTTGAATGTAATGTCGGCCTACCCATGGTCCGTAGACCATGGGATTGTATAAATCGAGTGATGCTCTAAGTTGTAAAGACATCTAATAGAGAATAGGCATGAAGGGTCTTAGAGATTAAGTAAAAGTGAGAAGTGTGTCTTGGGTCATAAAGTAGGAAAAGGCTCTGCAGTTGAGTGTGCAGAGGCCTAATAGAGTCCATAGCTAAGTGCGTAAAGGCCTAATAGAGTCCATAGCTAAGTGCGCAGAATCTTGCAGTATTGGAAATAATACTGAGAGGGGGGGTGAATCAGTGTTAGCAAGTCAATAATTTTTCATTTCCATAATCAGATTCATATACGCTACTTCAGTTAATGAAACTTGCGTGTATACGCAACTATGTTTAAGGCAACTAGCGTATATCCTACAGTCTTAAGATTCAGTTAATTCTTCATATGTTGATCTTTAATCAGTGCATCAGAACCATAAAAATAGTAACCAGGTGCAGTAAAAACAAAATAGACAATCACACACACGAACGCAAGATATAAGGTGGAAACCTAATGTGGGTGAAAACCACTTGTTGCAATCATCTCTATCTTCTTTTTAAATTAGAAACTTCTTTTTAAAATTTTTGTACTGGTGCAGTCTTATACCAGTACGCAGGCTTCCACCTGCAGAAGGCTATAACCTTCTCTCATTCTCCAATTTCTCTTGGAAGGGAGCCACAACCCCCTAGCTCTTGTACTAGCTAAAATGTTTACTAGTACATAGGTGCCACCCTACAGAATGCTCCAACCTTCTCTTTTCTTCCAAGGACCACGTTTCATAAATTTTCAGACTGGATCCATCAATAACATCATTCAATCATCTCCATCAACCAATCTCCTTTTGCACCAACCAAAACTGAATCAAACAATCACTTTGACAAATCTTCAGAACGCTGTAACTAGAATACAGTTACCAAAATATAGTAACCAGAACCCAAGCCAGAACCCAGAACACTGCAACAGCAAATAGAAGTAGCTAAAATATATTTTGTGAGATATACGCTACTTCCTTTTGATGAACCTGCGTGTATATACACTTTTCTCAATATGAACCTGCGTACAGATCTGCAAATCAAAATTAAGATGTATACATTGTTTTGATATGCCGAACCAGCGTGTATACGCGTATTTTCTAAAGTGAACCTGCATACAGATCTGTAAATGATGATTTAAAATCTACAACAATTTTAGACTTCAGTTATACCCAAGTCATCATATTTACAGACTACAACATGTGCCATTTACACAAATAAATGGTCAAAGCCACATAAATATCTTGACCCATCATTAGATCTTATCCTTCATCAAACTCTAAGGTTCATCCTTGGTTTAGATCCAGCTATGCACCATAACCCAATAGCCTATATATTAGATCTTGCTTTTCATCAGATATTCAATTCGTGAGTGCCTTTGCCTAATGATCTTCTCCTCCTTTTATAGTCTTAGGCCTTACTCAATACCATGGACCAAAACCACTTAGAACCAATACCTTGGACCAAATACCTGGGGTCAACACTTCAGAGAAGATACCTTGGACCAATACCATGGATCAAAATACCATGGACCAAATACCACGGACCAAAACTATTTTTTCCAACATGTACGCACCTTTCCTTCCGTGAAAGTGTGTGTGTGTGCCATACATGCCTTTTGGTCTGAGAACTGGTGTGTACACGCGGCTTGGTTAATGGGGAGCCTGCGTATACCTCTATTTCTTCATTCTATGAGTCTGAACTATGATCTGTCATCTGAGTGAGTTTCCATCAAGGACAACACTTGTGTCATAGTGCCAAATCTGTGTCATAATGCCAACAATCTCCCCCTTTGGACTTGATGGCAACCCCAAGTCACTCTCCCCCTTTGTCATCAAGGGCAAAGGGTTATGCTCCCCTTGAGTAGATGCTGAATTCTCTAATATGCCGAAGTGTGTTGATTGAGCTCCATGCTCGAGTCCATGCTCCCCCTAAATATAAGCAGGGTCTGTAAAAAGATGTTCTAAAAGAAGAACATGACTCTATACATACATCATAAATGACCTTCCTATCACCAATGACTCATACATACATCCATCTCCCAACCAAGTAGGGATATACCAAGTGTTTATACATGTCAAAACAAGAACATTACATCATCCATCCCATGCATAGTGGGGAAACAAAAATAGTTCATTTCTTGACCTTGATATTAAAAGATATACATGACATAGAGACCAAATATAAGACCATGATAATTATCAACAACTATCATTAACTGCATATGTCAATCACCATCCAGACCAACAACCATGATCTCCCCCTAAACATGTTCCACCTGAATAAAAAACAACTGTGAATTTGTACCAAGATCTTCTAAGATAATGCCAACAATGTATTATTAGAAGTATATGCTCCACCTGTGCCAGATGATCATTTTCAGACCCATATCAGACTCCTTTCATCCTGAGTCTGGCCCACTATTTCTATTCAAACCAGCATATACACGACTGTACCCATGAAATGGACGTATGTACGAGGATACACTTCCTGGAACTTGCGTATAACCACTTTTCTCTAAAACATATAAGATTTAACAGCAAGATGATGCATCAAGTACTCCCAGCCTGTTTGAGATATTCAAATGTCTCTCTGGGCAGTGGTTTGGTGAATATATCAGCAACCTGTTCTTTGGAGGGAACATACTCCAATTTGACGTTTTGTTCAAGCACTTGTTCATGTAGAAAATGATATTTGATGGGTATGTGCTTGGTCTTGGAATGCATGACTGGATTCTTTGAAATATTGATTGCACTTGTATTATCACATAGAATGGAGATGGGTGGAGTACATGTGATCTAAATGTCCTTGCAATTTTTGCATCATCCAAAGGAGTTGTGTGCAGCAAGATGCAGTAGCCACATATTCTACTTTAGCTGTAGATAATGCAATTGAACTTTGTTTCTTGTTGAACCAAGACACTAATCTAGAACCCATATAGAATGCACCACCACTAGTGCTTTTTCTGTCATCAAAGCTTCCTACCCAATATGCATCTATATACGCATGAAGTGTAAGATCTGTATCTCTAGGATACCATAAACGAAAATTCTGTGTACCTTGAAGATATTTGAAAATCCTTTTGAATTCTTGAAGGTGAGATTCCTTTGGATTTGCTTGGAATCTTCCAACTATTCCTACTGCATGCATGATGTCCGGTTAGGTACCTATTAGATAAAGCAAATTGCCAATCATGGATCTGTAAGTTGGTTGATGTACTGCTGTTGATTCATCATTTGAGCTGAGACTGCATCCTGTTACCATTGGGGTACATACTGGTTTAGAATCTTCCATGCCATACTTTTTCAAGATCTGTTTGAGATATTTGGTTTGTGACAGAAAAATACCATCTTTATGTTGTTGAACTTGTAGACCAAGAAAATATGTAAGCTCCCCAAGTAGGGACATTTCAAACTCTTGTTGCATTTCCGAAGCAAAATTTCGAATCATGGCTTCTTCATTGCTACCAAAAATGATATCATCAACATACACAACAAGTATTAGCAATTTATTATTGTCAATCTTCGTATATAGATTGCTATCAGCTAACCCTTTTAAAAAACCTTGTTGATGGAGATATTTGTCAAGATAATAATACCAGGCCCTTGGAGCTTGTTTTAGACTATAGAGAGCTTTTCTGAGTCTGCATACAAGTTTTGCATCATTTCCAAGAATGAACCCATTTGGTTGCTTAATATAGACTTCTTCTTCTAAGTCTCCATTAAGAAAGGCAGATTTTACATCCATTTGGTATACTTTGAATTTCTGAAAGCTAGAAAGAGCAAGGAACATTCTTATAGCTTCAATTCTAGCAACAGGTGCAAAAGTTTCTTCAAAAT
>APFE030329885.1:25739-45154 GCA_000404065.3 Pinus taeda
GGAAAGAGTATCATCATGGTGGTAGTTGACAGACTTACCAAGTATGCACACTTTTGTGCATTATCTCATCCATTTAAAGCCAATACAGTTTCTACTGCATTTATGGAAACAATTCAAAAGCTACATGGAAACCCAAAGATTATTGTAAGCATCAGAGATCCCATTTTCACTGGAAATTTTTGGACAAAATTATTTTCTTGTCTTGGTTCTTAGTTAGCTCATAGCTAATCTTATCATCCTCAATATGATTGGCAAACTGAGATAGTAAATAAATGTTTGAAAGGATATCTTCATTGCTTTGTATCTGATAAACATACACAATGGGTCAAATGGTTGCCTCTGGCTGAATGGTGGTATAACACTTCCTTCCATACTGCAGCAAAAATGATCCCATTTATGGCACTTTATGAATATCATCCACCGTCCATCACATCATATTTAAGAGAAAATTCTAAGGTTCGAGCAGTGGAAGATCACATCGAGCATCAAAAACAAGTTCTCCAACTCTTAAGGGATGACCTCACTTTGGTGCAGGATAGAATGAAACAACAGGCAAATCAACATTGCAGCGAAATAGGTTTTGATGTAGGTGACTGGGTATTTCCTACGGCTACAACCATATAAACAAATGTCCCTCAAGCAAGCTAAGAAGGATAATAAATTATCACCAAAGTATTATGGTCCGTACAAGGCGCTGCAAAAGATTGGTACTATGGCATACAAAGTGGAGCTTCCTGCAGCTTCCCGAGTGCACCCAGTTTTCCATGTTTCATGCTTAAAGAAAGTTATAGGTGACAAGCTCCCAGTTCAAACAATATTGCCAGAACTTGACAAGGAAGGAAAAATCGTATTGGAACCTAAAGCAGTCATAGAAACAAGAACTCGACAGCTACGAAATCGATCAATTTCAGAGTATCTCATCAAGTGGAAGAACTTACCCCCTGAAGATTCCACATGGGAGGATAAGAATTTTATACAAAAGCATCCAAAACTACTCAAGCGTTGAGGACAACACTTTTTTGAAGGAGAGGGGCATGTTAGGTCCCTATAATACTAGTGATTCTCCCATTACTATTGTCATTGTAGCCCTTATTGTTATTGTTGTGGCCCTATTGTCCCCATATTGTTATTATTGTGTATTAAAATTGGCAACCAGGGAAAAACTTCATGTGGGTCATCTTATTCATGGATGATAATATGTTCATTAGATTCCTCCCATCGAGAGGTGTGGGATTGATATAAAGATCATCTGATTCCGATAAGTATTCATGGAGATATGAATTTATTTTGATTATGGAATTATTATCAAGTCGACCTACAACTCATGTAGGCTCAGAAGCCCAACAGCGTCATCTATTCAAACACCAACGTTGTGTATAAATATAGGAGGATTTTTCCTCATTTGGACTCACTCATCTAATCACATCTCTCTCTCTACTGCGCAGAAAAGAGTCTCTTCTCTACTACGCAGAAAAGAGCTCTCCCTCACACATGTGAAGCCGAAAGCTGCTGAAACTAAAGCTGCAACTGTAGAATTGAAGTTTCACCTGTGTGGACTAAAAGACCTCCTCATCTGAACTGCATTATAGGTTCATCCGAACCTCCTCTGAAAGCCGCAATTTTTGGTGGTGGAATCAAGTCAATCCGACAGACGGTTTGCAAGATATCGACTGCCTTAGTTTGAAGGAAGCTGCTAAAACTGAAGCTGCAACTGCAGAAGTGAAATTTGACCTGTGTGGACTAAAAGATCTCCTCATCTGAACTGCGCTATAGGTTCATCTGAACCTCCTCTAAAAGCCGCAACTTTTGGTGGTGGAATCAAGTCAATCCGACGGACGGTTTGCAAGATATCAACTGCCCTAGTTTGAAGGAAGCTGGTAAAACTGAAGCTGCAACTGCAGAAATGAAGTTTGACCTATGTGGACTAGAAGATCTCCTCATTTGAACTGCACTATAGGTTCATCTGAACCTCATCTGAAAGCCGCAACTTTTGGTGGTGGAATCAAGTCAATCTGACAGACGGTTTGCAAGATATCGACTACCCTAATTTGAAGGAAGCTACTGAAATTGAAGCTGCAACTACAGAAGTGAAGTTTGACCTGCGTGGACTAGAAGATCTACTCATCTGAACTGCGTTGTAGGTTCATCTGAGCCTCCTCTGAAAGCCGCAACTTTTGGTGGTGGAATCAAGTCGATCCGACGGTCGGTTTGTGAGATATCATCTGCCCTAGTTTGATGATAAAGCCGCTAATGTTGATGCTGTTGATCTAGGGTTTGCTACTGCTGATATAAATCAAATTTATTGTACTATTTCTCTCTGTTGAATTATTGAAGATAAAAGAATATTTGATCAAAGGGTTTCCCCACACATTGTAGGGTTTGTCCCTGGCTAGCCACCACATCTTGTGTCACTTGTCTTGGCTTGTTTTCTGTCGATCGTTTAATGTTCTATTTGCACTTTACTTTATGTACATGTGATTGCTAATATGTGGATAATAAGAAAAAGAAGTAAACTGTTATAAGCATAGAACATACCATAACTTAACATGGTATCGAAGCTGAGGTGAAGACAAAGCCCAAGCAAGAGCAAGAGCAATCACCGAAGAGAGGATTGGCAAGGCTATCCTAAAAGAAAGATGGGGTCCTCAACACTCTTTCCTGCCAAAAACAAGCTCCATGAGAAAGCTGACTATCATGGATGGAAGATGTCTATCGATATAACCCTTGAGGATCAAAGAGTGTTGGATCATGTGAGAGGCAATATTATTGAGCCTTCATCAAATGCACCTCTTGCTGCCAAGAACAAATAGAAGAACGAAGAAGTTAAAGCGAAGAAAATCATCCAAGACTCTATTGGCAAGCACTTGGTGGCCTACATCTCTGAACTGGACACCTCCAAGGAAATCTACGATAGACTAGTGAGTTTATTTAAAGTTAATGATGCAAATCAAGTTTTGTTTCTTAGAAATAAGCTGAGGGAAATCAAGAAGGGTAAAGATGAGAGTATGCAAGCATACTTCTTAAGAATCACCGAGATTAAGAATGATCTCCTATCTATTGGGGAAACTATTACTGACAGAGAAATGGCACTCACAACTCTTGGAGGATTACCATCCGAATGGTATGTGTTCAGTACTACTCTTCTGAACAATAATGTAATTCCTGGTTTCGAGGAATTAATGGCTAGATGCATTCAAGAAGAAACAAGGGTAGAAGAGCAGGAAATGCCCTTGCCTAAAGGTCCTCCTCCTACATTTTCTTCTCATGCTAAGAAAAGAAATAATTCTGGGTCTAAATCGAAAAGAAAGGCTGGATCTAAGGGTGGAAGAAAAGGACGATGTTGCATTTGCAATAAAGCAGGTCACTATGCTAGAAAGGACTCCCTCCGTGACGATGATCAAAATACCTCTCATGGTAATCGAAGGGATGGAAAATTCAATAGCAAAGGTAAGAGGAGAGCTAGGAATCGAGGAAGAGGACAACCATTCAAGAAGCCTAGAAAGTCCAAGATGTATTAAATGCACCTGACCTCAAAAAAAGAACGTAGTGTCCATATTGGCAATGGAAGACAAAGGCTACAAGGTAACCTTCAACAATGGAAAGGTACGTATATGGAAAAATAATGTTCAAGATGCCTTTACTATTGGGTTTAGTGTTGATTCATTATATCAGGTCGATGGAAGTCCGCTGGGTGTCATGTCTTATGACACATATCTTTAGTCCGAACGTTGGCATTAGAGGTTAGCCCCCCTTCATTATAAGGCTATACTCCATGTAAAACAATTGGTGATAGGGATGCCCGAATTTCGAGTAGAGAAAGAAGGTGTATGTCCAAGATGTGCTGAAGAAAATCTCAAAAGGGGACCATTTCCCTCAAGCCAAAGCAAGACCTCCGATATATTACAGTTGGTTCACTCAGGCATATCTGAGGTTGGCATTAAGAGGGAGACTACTAAACCACATACTCTTGAGTAGAATGGTGTGGCGGGAAGGAAGAACCGCACGATTGTGGAAGCTATCCGGGCCATGCTACATGATCAAAGACTTTCGAAGTTTCTATGGGCTTAAACTACAAACACTACCGTATATGCCCTCATAAAGCATTGGGTTCCAAGACTCCTGAAGAAAAGTTCACTGGTAAGAAACCTAATGTTTCTCATTTTAGAATTTTTGGAAGCCCTTTATATTTTCATGTGCCAAAAGAGAAAAGAAATAAATTAGGTGCATCTGGAAAGAAGGAAATTTTCTTGGGCTATGGTGAAAATACTAAAGGCTATAGAATCTATGTAGCCGATCAAAGGGAAGTCGTAATTAGTCATGATTTCACCTTTGACGAAGATATGGCTCCCAGCAAGGTGAACAATCTTCTGACTTATAAGAGCTCTCAAGAAGCCGACACCAGGGAACTGAAAGAAAATGATGATGAATCAATGCCTGATGTAGAAGAACCCATGGATCCAATTGATCCTCCTCCACATGAGCCTTCCTCTTCTAGGAAGAGGCCTTCATGGCTTAGGGGGCTACTTGATGATGCTGAAGGACATGCTGCACCCTGAGGAACCTTTCGTAAAAGTAAGAAACCTAATAGGTACTAGGGATACCTGAACATCATGAGCATGATCATACAAAATAAGCCTTCGTCATTCTCAGACGCTGTCAGGCATCAATTATGGAAGGATGTTATGACTGAATAATATGAGCCTATCATGAAGAATGATGTCTGGGAAGCAGTTCCCAGACCCCAGGACAAGACAATTGTTACTTCCAAATGGCTTTACAAGATAAAGCATGCAGTAGATGGAAGTATGGAAAAGTATAAGGATCATTTTGTTGCTTGTGGTTTCTCCGTTAAGGAAGGTATAGACTATGATGAGATATTTGCACCTGTTGCCACATATACGACTGTCTTCTCAATCATAACCCTTGCCACTTCACAAGGATGGAACCTACATCAAATGGATGTCAAGACTGCATTCTTACACAGCTCGATCAAAGAAGAGGTCTACATGGAGCAACTCGAAGGATTTGAGATTTATGATCGAAAATCTCATGTATGCAGGTTGAAGAAGGCTCTCTATGGGCTGAAGCAAGAACCTCGAGCATGGTATGAGAGGATCGGCAGCTACTTGATGAAGCTGGGATTCACTAGGAGTGAAGCAGATCCTAACCTTTACTTTAAGGTTGAAGACGATAAACCTATCATACTGGTGTTGTATGTGGATGACCTATTTCTAATAGGTGCACACCCTCTCATTCAAAAATGTAAGAGGGAGTTGGCTTCTGAATTTGAAATGAAGGACCTAGGACTGATGCACTATTTCCTAGGACTTGAAGGGTGGCAGAAGCCAAGGGAAATTTTCCTGTCTCAAGGAAAATATGTGGTGAAGATTATGAAAATATTTGATATGGTGGACAGCAAGCCTGTGACTACCTGGAGGATCTTAACTTTCAAAAGTTATATGGTAGTGATGTCAGACTAGACTTGGTAAATGCCTTTGAGTTTCAAAAACTCATTCGCTTTGATGTTCTTGATGAACCTTTGTCCGAACATATGTTTTGTAGTTAGCATTGTGAGCTCATATTTGGTTGAGCCTCACTAGATTGGTGCCAAGAATCTTCTGAGATGCCTTCAGGACACAATCTCTCATGGATTGAGATACACTGCCAGAGATGTGAGACTACTTGGATATACCGATGCTGATTGGGCAGGAAGTGTGGTGGACCGTAAGAGCACTTCCGGGTGTTGTTTCAACTTGGGATCTGCTTCGATATCCTGGATGAGCAGGAAGCAGAAGTTGATGGCTTTAAGCACTGGCGAAGCAGAGTATATTGCTACTAGCATGGCCTCCTGTGAGGCAGTCTGGTTGCGAAAGCTCTTCAGTGAGTTGTTTGGATTTACATTGGACACCACTGTGATTCTCTGTAACAACCAGAGGTGGGATTTGATTATTGAGGAATCGCATATTCTTCAACTCCAATAGATAGACATCATCTGGGATATGGAAAGTCGATGAGCAAGGAGGCTCCATCGCATTACGGTGATGTACAGGTCGATACACCTTGTCAAAGCCCCGAGGAAAGATCTAATCTATGATTTTCCCAAACGACTTGGAGTCGTCAAGAAACCCTTGTACAAGGGTCCTGCATGTTGCATACATTGAGCTCTGGGAGCTCTGAGGGCTTGTGGTTCTTACTGGAGCAACATATTATCACAGGGTGACTCACCCTCCCCTGGTGGTGCGCACTGGAACAAAATGATTCGCTCTCTTATGGGACAAGATGATTCGCTCTTTTGTGGAATAGGATGATTCACTCTCCTATGTAGCAGGATGATTAGTTCCCTTGTGAGGCCTAGATTGATGTGTTCTCCATGGCGATTGTAGCAAGATTGATGTGTTCTCCTGTGAGGATAGGATTGATTAGTTCTATTGTCAAGGCATCTTGCCCATGTAGTCTGGGACTCATGGGAAGTACCTCTCATCTGATCAATGAGCAGGGAAATGAAGTTAGGGACCACAGTAGTACCGATGGATGCATCGTTGTATCTACCATACTCCTTGCGCTAGGATGACCTCCATTGATCTAGGATCAATGATACTGGTCTGGGACCAGTGGTAGGAGTTATACCATACTATGACGCTAAGTTCAAGTCGGTTGAGACTGGTCTGGGACCAGTGGTACATACTCTGAGACTGACTTTGTGTTAGTGCAGTACTGGTCTGGGACCAGTGGTAGGAGTTGTACCATACTATGACGCTGACTTCGGGTCAGTTGAGACAGGTCTAGGACCAGTGGTACATACTCTGAGACTGATTTCGTGTCAGTGCAGTATTGGTCTGGGACCAGTGAGAGTGGTACATACCATGATGCTGATTTCGGGTTAGTTGATACTGGTCTGGGACCAGTGGTACACTCTCTGAGACTACGATACTGGTCTGGGACCAGTGGTAGGAGTGGTACTTACTATGAAGCTGAATTTGGGTCGGCTGAGATTGGTTTGGGACCAGAGGTACGCACTCTGAGATTGACTTTGAGTCAGTGGAGGATGATACTGGTCTAGGACCAGTGGAGTTGTACTCACTATGACCCTGACTTCGGGTTGGTTGAGACTGGTCTGGGACCAGTGGTACATACTCTGAGACTGACTTTGAGTTAGTATGATACATCCTCGATCATTTCTTCTTCTTCATAATTTGGACAAAAGCAGAGCAGAACAGAACAATGCAAGAGAAAGAGCAGAACAGAGCAAAACAATACCGATCAGTATAGGGCAGAAAAAGACAAAGAAGAATAGGCAGAATAGAGCAGAGCAGGGCAATGGTCAGGCTGTATAGAGCAGGGCATTTGATGGATGAATAGTAACAACCGATAGACAGATTGCAGATGAAGTTATCCATGGTTGAGAGGGAGTGTTAAAATTGGCAACTAGGGCAACACTTCATGTGGGTCATCTTATTCATGGCTGATAATATTTTTATTAGATTCCTCTCGTCGAGAGGTGTAGGATTGATATAAAGATCATATGATTCTAATAAGTATTCATGGAGATATGAATTTATTTTGATTATGGAATTATTATCAAGTTGACCTACAACTCATGTAGGCTCAGAAGCCCAATAGTCACATCTATTCAAACACCAACATTGTGTATAAATATAAGAGGACTTTTCCTCATTTTCGCTCTTCTCATCACATATCTCTCTCTCTACTACGCAGAAATGAGTCTCTTCTCTACTACGCAGAAATGGGTCTCTCTCTCACACATGTCAAGCCAGGAGCAGTTGAACCTGAAGCTGCAACTACAGATCCAAAGATTGACTTGAGTGGCCTAGAATATCTCCTCATATGAACTACGCTGTAGGTTCATCTGAAACTCCTCTGAAAGCCGCAACTTTTGGTGGTGGAATGAAGTCAATCCAACAAACGGTTTGTAAGATATTGACTGCCCTAGTTTGAAGCCGAAAACTGCTGAAACTGAAGCTGCAACTGCAGAAGTAAATATTGGCCTGCGTGGCTTGGAAGATCTCCTCATCTGAAT
The DNA here is from genome assembly GCA_000404065.3 of Pinus taeda. Classification (NCBI taxonomy): domain Eukaryota; kingdom Viridiplantae; phylum Streptophyta; class Pinopsida; order Pinales; family Pinaceae; genus Pinus; species Pinus taeda. The sequence goes on from APFE030329885.1 coordinate 33,778, forward strand.
TGTGCTGTAGGTTCATCTGAACCTCCTCTCAAAGCCACAACTTTTTGTAGTGGAATGAAGTCAATCCGATGAATGGTTTGCAAGATATCGACTGCCCTAGTTTGAAGCCGGAAACTGCTAAAACTGAAGCTGCAATTGCAGAAGTAAAGATTGACCTGCGTGACCTAGAAGATATCCTCATCTAAACTACACTGTAGGTTCATCTGAACCTCCTCTAGAAGTCGCAACTTTTGGTGGTGGAATGAGGTCAATCCGACAGTCGGTTTGTGAGATATCATCTGCCCTAGTTTGACAATGAAGCCACTAATGTTGATGCTATTGATCTAGGGTTTGCTACTGCTGATATGAATCAGATTTATTGTACTATTTCTCTCTACTGAATTAGTGAAGATAAAAGAAGATTTGATCAAAGGGTTTCCCCACACATTGTGGGGTTTGTCCCTGGCTAGCTGCCACATCTTGTCTGTCTTGTCTTGGCTTGTTTTCTGTCGATCGTTTGATGTTCTATCTGCACTTTACTTTATGTACATGTGATTGCTAATCTGTGGAATATAATAAGAAAAAGAAGTAAACTGTTATAAGCATAGAACATACCATAACTTAACAACCTTTCCCTTGCTTTGGATTTGCAGATACAAAGTCTCGCTTCTTCTGTTTAAAATTTTCCTTGACCTTGATGGCATATCAGTATGCCATGCCAAGCGAGGGTGTTTAGGAATTCTATTTCTTCCTATATGTACTTGTGCAGGAAACCGCGGTATTTGAGTGCCAAATGCTGCTCCGAATCCTTGATACCCAACTTTGTGCAAAGGGTATGGAAGATATTGGTAAACTCCAGCACGTTTTGCTCCCTTCCTTGCCACAGTGTGGTCCATTTTATGTATTGATCCTCATTGTAAGGACTGTTATTAAAATGTAACAAGATGAACAAATTTCTTGTAAAATTCTATTAGATTAATTCTATCAAATTAAATGCAATTGTGTACCTGATTCTCCCATATGATGTCTGTCCACGTTGCTCCGAGTTTTCTGGTTCCATTACCAAATCAACTGATTCCTCCTCGCCTATCTGCGATCAACGTCTGTGGTTCCCAGATCCAGAGGACTTCGAAATGGTAGTCCTCTGGCCCCCATGCCCAAAACTCCAAGAATAGCTGGAGATTTTCCAATTTTCAGTTCCAAAATCGAGCCCCTCGCTCATCCCTCAAACATATTTATTTTCTCCCTCGTTCTTTTTATATTTGCCCCCCTTTCTCATGCTCCTCTTTTGTCTTTATGTATCATTTCTTGGCCGTCATCGCTCCCTACATGGTGACACCTTACCTTGTAACGTGTAACTCTATCTGACCAAAACTACAAGAATATTGATGAGTATTAGTTTACCTTTAGGATTTTTTTATTAGTTTTCTTTAAGTATCCTTAGTTTATAATATTTATTTTATTTTGATTTAAATTTCACATTTTAATAATTTATTAATTTAATATTATGGGATATATAAATGTATAACCATATTTATAATTAACTTAAATTTTACATTTATTTCTTTATAACCAAATTTACTTTATACTTTTAAATTTATATTATTAAAATTATTTAGGGTATTTTCGTCTTAATTATAACGCATTAAGCAATATATATGGTGATGGGTGAGGGTGTAACTTCTATCTAAAGCAATGTCGTGATATTCAATATATATAGTTAATTTAGAATATATATAATAGTGCAGTACATGCAAAACATGCATATGTAGTTATCATATGCATGCATTGTATACATGCTAATATTCTTGTGCTTTTTATATTAAAGATGGGTCATTACACTCATAGCTTCCGATAGGGTAGTACTGCTCCTTGATGGCATCTCAGAATGAATCCCAAGTGGGTGCAGCCGAAAATAATGAGCTTGTAATTTCATCCTTCTGCTCGCAGTATGTTTCCCACCAGTTCTTGACGTGGGGGGCTGCTTTGAGAAGAGCGAAAATAATCTTTTCATGACTGGAAAAAACATGAACAAAAAAATAATCCTCTAGCATATTTAACCATTTATCGATGGCGTCTACATCTATCTAACTATTGAATATGGGGATTTCAAATTTAACTTGTAACTTAAATGGTGTGGCATTTCCAGAGTAGTTGTTGGAAGCTGATGCATCACCCCTGGGTAGCCGCTGAAGGATCTGGGCAAAGCTGTCCATCATCGCGTTCACTCGAGGGCTTCTTCGAGCAAGATTTTGATAGGATCTCTTGCCCCCTCATCTTTCTTTTCATCCTCCATGGGAAGCCGTCAGGATTTGCGAGGCTGGTCTTACAAAGGTTCAACTAGTTCAAGCCCTAACTCCTTATATCCTGACCTCGTTGGGGACATGCAAAGAAAAACAAAGAAAAAAAGCACACCGCTCTAATACCACTGATCTGGATTTAAACAGGAATGCAACAAATTACAGAGATAACCATAAACACAAAGATGCAGTGGAAATAATACTCCATTTCATTAATGTAAAATACTGAAATATGCTTACAAACAACAATGGAAATAAACCAGCTAGGGCGATGGTAGCTTATCTCTGAGAAGAGATGTGGCGGATACATGCATCTGAACTGTGTTACAATGAGGCTCGAAGGCCTATTTATTGTTGAGAAACAATGGAAAACCATAAACATCCAAAAACCTAACCCTAGAAGATGAAACACCAAATTGTGGGCCCCGTTTGGGTAAATTAGTACATCAACTTCCTGAGGTCATAACTTTGGCATATGATCTCCATTTGACATGAATAACATCTCGTTAGAAAGATATATCTGAGAAATACAACTTCGGGAAGAGAAACATCGGTCCATGGACCCATGTTGCTCTCAAGTTTCCCAAAAAACGTCGTTTAGGGCCTCAAAATGGCTTTGGAGGTTCAGGACCCAAGAAACTGCTAAAAATAGTAAATTGTGCTACAATTAAGGAAACTGAAAAGCTGAAAGAAACAAAGTTAGGGGTCCAAGTGGACTTGGCAGGTGGCCACCAATACCCACCTGGATCACTCTTTCACCACAAGAATCACCATCCCAAAGTTCTCACTGAAACCATGTTTATCACAGACCTAAGATAATCGAGCCTTTAACAATGAAGGCATCTTCTTGAACCTAATAATTACTTTGATACCAAACACAAGTTTTAAACCTTCACATTAAAGAGATACATACATATATTATAAATATAAAAGTATGTAATAACAATCAAACATAGATTATAAATAGAAAATCATGTAATAACAATCATATGTAATGCTCAAATATTCATCCTAGACACCGTTAACTAGGAAAATAAACAAATGTTTAGAGCCAAACCTCTAACTTTCGTAATCATGACTACAAGATTTAAAATATAATATATAATATTTCTTGGCACCCAAAACCCTTATTGTTGAAAAACTTTGCTTGAAATCGCCAAAAATAGGGTAATCATGCAAATAATATAACACATCAAACAATAATTAATGGCATTGACATTAGTAGTTTATATTATCTATTCATTCATATTTTTAAGATTGTGAACATTATCAAAACCAACTTTAAGTCAATCACATTAATATCATCAAATCTTCACCAATGAACGACCTTGTTACTTAATGAAATCATCAATCAACCAATACCATCAAGAGCATTAATAACTTCTAGACATTAATATAATTGGGGTCGTCAATAAGTCACCATCCAATAAAAAACATGAATCTTATTTCATTAGGATATTTGATGTCAACATATCACTACCAATTTGATAAACTCTAGTATCATTAATTCACCATCACTGAAATGATGGAGTGGAGGATGGAGAACACGAACAATGTCAGGTTTTCGTGTTTCTTTGGTTCATTGTTGGCTGTTGCTGATGATCATGCACCATGGAACAAAGACACCCACCTTCGATGGAAGCTCTCGTCCAATACCGAGCTCCCTATCATTCTCGGTGTAGGAGATGGTTTGCTTTGGATACGCCAGGAATTTGGTTGTGCATGGATAAGAGGAATTGGCTATGATGGGAATCTCCACAAATTTCTTTCAATGGTGGCGTGGTTTGATTGGTCTGTCTATGTCATGCGTGCTCTACGGGGAAATGTATAATGAATGCCTCTATGGTCGATCGAGGGATATCTAGGCTGAGGTTTCGTATCCGCTTCCCTCAAATCTATGTTTTTTATTTGCTAATGGTGTAAATGAGGTCTAGGTTATTGTGTGGGGGTTTTCACTATTGGAATCCCTCTTTTCCCAAGTTTTTTCACACCGCTACCCACATATTAAAACATATATGACTGAAAACAATCCTTTCTTTCATCTGTCGAAGTTGGTGGAGGGGATACCAACATTGATCCATCTTTAATGAGTTTTCGGGTATAGATTCTGGTCAACATGTCCATATCCACATGTTTTCTCTCTCTTTAAACCCCAAATAAGTGTAGATCTGATTGAAAATACAGATTAGAAGGAGGGCTTCTACTTAAATGAAAATATGACATACCAAATATTTATATAAAAACCATTACCGATAGATCCATCTTGATGTGGGTCAAGGATGGGACACAGTGGAGAGCATCAAAATCAAGATACAAATGGTGGGAATCCAAACAACAAAGCAACATATCATATCATAAGGGAAACTCTTGGAAGACAAGAGGACCATTAAAGAATACCAGATATGTAGAGACTCCTCTCTTTCCCTAGTATCTAGATTGTGTGGAGGAACCAGATCAGGACCATCAATATCCTACAAAGAAGCATCTAGCAGAGGCACAAGACATGTAAAGACCACAACCCTAGTTGAGACACTACCAAGGCCTTACATAGTGGAAAGGATGGAGAAACACCCATAACTAGATATCCAAAATCCACAGGTAAACAACATGTTCTCTTATTTCACAAGGAGACTATAATTTGTAGATCTAATGGTTTCTAGCTCAAATCTGAGGCTCTATACCAATGGATCCACACAAGTTAGACTACAGAATGTGGGATCTACTTATGCTCGAAGGGCTTCTTCATTGTACAACCCACCTCCAAAGAAGGTTACTAGAAAATTATGGAAGAAGGGCCATGGTTATGGGGAAGAGTCGTGCTTTTTATTACTCCCTGGTTCCTAGAATTTGATTCATCAACCATGGAAGTAACAAAAATGCATGTTTGGGTTCACCTTCGAAAATTTCCACTCCCCTTATGGCACCATCAAGTCTTTGAAGACTTTATAAATGCTTTGGGTGTTTTTATAAAAACAGATAGTGAAAGAATAACACAGGGGCTATTCACATACGCCCGCATTTGTATGGAGCTAAACCTCAATAAGGGGTTGTTAGACTACATCATTAGGGGAATTTTGAGGTCTAAAATGGGCCTCCTAAGAAAAAGTTACATCCAATTTTTTTTTTATAAGGACCAATAGGATTCAAGATGATGATGTCAACCATGGGGGATGATTCACCATTTTTGGAGTAAAAAAGTAAAAAGTAAAAAGATTAAAAAATAAAAAAATAATAAAACTACTTGTTCAACTCGTATTTTTAACTTATCTCCCTAAGGTTTTACTCAAACATCAAGCGGGAGTACTTGCTGGATGCAAAATTTAATTTCTCATCCAAGGAGTACCCATGTTGCATACTTTTGATGGACCCTACTACACGAAAAATGAGAAATACATGAAAAAATGTGATTGCAATAATGTTTTTCATGTATTTCTGATTTTTCATGTAGTAGGGTCCATTGAAATTATGCAACATGGGTACTCCTTGGGTAAGGAATTAAATTATTCATCCAACAAGTGTTTCCACTTGAAATTTGAGTAAACCCATAGGGAGATAGGTTGAAAATACGAGTTGAAAAAAAGTTTTTTCTTTTTTCCCTCTAAAATTTGATGATGTAATCTAATCTTATTTTATTATTTCCACTATTATTTCATAATTTCCTTAGGAGGCCCATTTTATACCTCAAAACTCCCCTAATGCCAACTGAACCATGGGAATTTTTAGTGGACATTGAGTCTTGACTATGAAAACATGATCTTCTGATGCTATATATGCAACCAAATAGGACATCTACAAGACAACTTCCCTCTTGCCAAAAAACCAACGAATAAAAGGAAAGGGAAGAGGCAGAAAAAAAGAGCTGGCATCCCTACGATCCCCCTTTTTCAAACAATGAAGAAGAGGTGGAACTCCCCAACAAAGTAAATGACGAATTGATCGAAACAACAACACAAGAGGAACCCCCTCTAAAGACAACAAACCCCAACTAGGACATAAAGATGGTAGTCACACCAACTCTTGCAACAAATGAAGAAGCAACAATGAAGAATGAGATGACATCAGGAACCAAAAGATCTCATGTATCAGAGAGCTTCAAATTAGAAAAGGAGCTCACCCTTGCAAGAAACACAGAGGATATGGAATTAGCCATAATACAACTTGCCATAGGGGTTTTGAAGGAAGTAAAAAAGAAGAATGTAAAGAAGAAAGGGAAAAAAATAAAAGTGGATGATTTCTATAACTATACAAGCCGTTAAGCGCTCTAGCTAGTCATTTCTTTCTCTACTCATTATGAGGGATTTCAACCACTATTTTGACATACCCAAATGATCCTTTATCTTTGAATACATGCTAGACATGTATCTACAAAATGTTATTTTATTTCAATTTTGATAATAAAATTACACTTTTTTTTTTCAAGGCAAACAATTGATTCGTTATCACCATAGTTAATTTCATTAGATCAACATCAATTTAACTATGCCATTATTTATAATACTTGCCATACATGTATCTACAAAATGTATTTTTATTTCAATTTTGATAATAAAATCACACTTATTTTTGAGGAAAAAGATTTAATTCATCATCACAATAGTTAATTTCATTAGATAAACATCAATATACCTATGCCATTACTCCATGCATCAACCATTTAAATATTATATCATTTGTCTTTGCTAATCTTCACACTAATTGCACATTATTGAGCTAGTTTCATTAGGATTATTGATATTAACACATCACTATCCACTTGATCAACTCTAGTATATATAATTCATCATCAGCATAGTTATTTTCATCATATCAACATCAATATACCTACGCTGGTAATGACCATTAAATGAAAACATTTATGCATCAACTATTTAAATATCTTATCAAGTGTCATTGCTAATCTTTAGATTAATTGCACAATATCGAACTATCAACCTAATGACAACAATCTAATAACCTCATATTAGTTATGATGGTTGATCTCCACATTGATTACACATTATTGATACCATCAAACTATCAAGTTCCTTGAGGTTATTAATATCCATGTTGACAAATCATTTATCATTACCATCAAATTATCAAAACCCCAATAATAAATCAAATTGATTTCATGTCAATTAGTTTTTTGAGGTACAATCTTAATTGAGTACCATTTTTCAAAGTCATCAAAATCATCATCAATAAATCAAATCAATCCACATCAATCAAGTCTCTTATATTAAAAATATTAATTTAGCATAGTTCATAGTTACCATTATCATCGAATAGAATCATACTAACGACACTATTATACGTCATAATCACAATCTTTGAATTATTCACGTATTTAGTTTTGGTTATTTCACAGCATCTTTATCTTTATGGTTATATCAATCAATATCAATAAAATCATTAGAGACATTTGTTTTCAATAACAATCACATTGATATGATCATCAATACAAATGACTCATAACAAAAATTCTTAATTGATGCCCTAAAGCACCCATGAATACCATCCCTAGGTTATCCTCATCCAATTTATTCAAATTACCATCCACCTAATTAGATTATCGGATTTATTGCAAGTCATTAATCTAGTGTTGTGTTGGTGCCTAAAAATGACCAAGTCAACATTAGGGAGATCACTCCGTCAGGGCCGCAATTAGACTCTTTTTCATTTGGGATTGGTGATTACGATCAGTATGTGGGCCCGATTGTAGCTAAGTGAATTTCTCCTCGAAAGGAGACTTTCTAATATGGTCTTCTAAGTCTTAATGTAGCCTAAGCTAATATGAAAGCAACATAAAGAACTAACTATTGCTAATCTAAAACTAACTTAATCTATTCTATCTCGATCAAGAGAGGGAATAGTCCTGATCTCAACCAAGAGCAAGATGAAAAGGACAAGAGTTGAATCTAAGATAAAAATAAATTGATAAATCATAGAAATAGTTCATATGACTCACATCAATTGAAGATAGATGTGCATATATTATTAATTGAATAAACAATTACCAACATCACATAAACATATACTTAGATTCAAATAAAAACAATTGGATTCAAGATATAATCGTACTATCACATCACAAAAATAGTTTATATGATGCAACAAAAATTGGAGCAAGAAAAAACATGTACTTATACTGGTAAACAATTATCAATGAACACATACACGTTCACTTGAATTCATCATTCAATTATGATGTAAATCTGACAACCACGAAAATGAAACTTTTCATTGATTTTAAACAAGCATAAATTGACATGAAATTAACAATACTGCCAAAATCATGCAATAAACACTTATCTGGAATAGAAGATAAATCATAACTGAAAGGTATCCTTCATTCTAGCCAAGTTTATGTAGCAATATTCATATTGATTACTAAATAGAGATTTCAAGGCTTTACACCAACCCTCTAACTCTTACATCGGTGCAAAAAATTTGAATATGGCTTCAAGCCTTAGGGTACAAGAATTTTCAAGGATCAACTATGACAACATACGTTTTTTCCTTGCCTAATATCTTCCCTCTGATCTGGTCTTGCAAGTTTCCAATATCCTCCAAGAATTCACTTTGCAAAAGTGCAAAGTCTCCTCTCCTATTCATAAATTGGATCGACACTCAAGAATCTTGGTGCCTCTTATATAATATTATCAATTAAGTAAAAATAGAGTTCTGATCAACAAAATAATTTTGAAAATAAAAAATCTCAATCCTTAATGGTTGGAGGATCCAATTTTAGAGGCCTACAATTCCTATTGTGAATCTCGTGAAATCACTTGATCACTGCTTTCAAAATAGAAAGAGGTTTCTTCTGGTCTCGAGCCTTCAAAGTCTGCAAAATCTCCACAAAAATATATTATTAAATCGATATTAAAAAGTAAGCTATTATTAAAATTAAGATCTAAAAACAATTCAAATCTAATTATTGCAAGAAAACCCAATTCCTGTGAATTAGAAACAAATTCCTAAATCTGGGCCAAAATTGTTTTCTGTTGTCTCCTGATTCATTTATAGATGGATTTCTATATATAGATAAAATTTTGATGAGATTCCAACAAAAAAACTTTTTGACAACTAGTTTTATTTCCATTTTTTTTAAATCCCAGTGCGGTGCAATTTTGTGGCCCTATTTTTGTTTAATTTTTCAGGCATTTAATTCACATATTTCACCAAATATATATTCCCAAATTGGTCTTTTTGATTTTAGCTTTCCAACGAGCCTTACCAATCTTAATTTGGTGCCATGGATCTTGAGATATAGATTCCTAAAGTAAAGACTCAACAACCATCGATTAGATTCATGGGTGAATTATATTTGTTGATTTAAATTCCAAAAATATTTGTGCCACATGCCTTGTGGGTGGGGGGTTGGGTAAAATATTTGAAGTGTTTATAATGTTTTGTCTGTCTACCATAGTTTATGTTTAAAGGAAAGAGGAGGCTATGGTGGTGGGGGTGCATGTTAAACGTTTTATCAGTACAAAACCTTAGCTCATTAAATACAAATAAACATAACACATTCATGAGGTCAAAAATAAACAAGATCATTCAATCCCTCCATGTGATTCATGTCATTACAACCCCTGTTACATGTCAATTTGTCGCCATGACACTTGATCAATCTATGGATATTTTTACCATTCATGAACTGTTGTCTAGGAAATCCTCTATGCAAACAGAGACGATCCCTCTAGCTGAATGAGTGGGACTAGCAACCTATGTGACAATATACTAGACATTGTCCTAATTTACAATCGAAATAGAAGAAGAAGAAGATGGCCTACCTCGTTCTAATGCTACGATACCCTCCTTTGTTGAAGTCCTCAAATTTCTTGCGCCACGGACTCAGTACTACTGCTCACAGTGTTTAAATGCCTGCATAAGAGATCAAGACACAACAAAGCATGCAAGTACAAATAGCATAATCGAAAGTAACCTTCTTAACAGATCAAGAAGCATTAAGATAAATGATGCATTAACATACACATTTATGGAAAATAAACTAGAAATTGTATATATTAATAGAATAAAGGAGGAAGCATACAACCAAGCCTTGTTGTCAATAATATCTCCTTGAGTGAATGTCCAAGTCCAAGCTCAAGCTCTCCAAGGACTCCTTCTCCAAGCCAAATGAGTAACATGTAGGCACAATCTCAACATAAGGGTGCAAATAGCCAAAGACCAACCATTTGGGAATGGGAGAGGATGAATAGATAGGTAGGGAAAGGGAGTTAGGATCTTTCCAAGGATAGGAGAAGGCCCTCATATCAAGGAGGTAGCTCATAGGGATAATACCAAAAGACCAAGTTAAGAGAACTCAACCTCATCGACGCCAAACAACCTCCAACTCGTCGTTCTGGAAGCCTCTAGATCATGTGTAGATCATGAAGCTTCTTATCCTCTTTGGGAAAATTTCCTTTTAGGGATCATTACTAGTATCCAAGCAAAAAGTGTGATGGCATTGCAAGGCTAGTATAGTGGTTTTTAGTATTAGGGGAGCAATGATTTAAAATTAGGGTTTTAGAGCCATTTCTTTTAGGGGAATCTCAAGGCATTTTCCAATCAGTGTTTTAGGGAGGATCTAAGTTGAATATATGGATGAGTACAATGCATGATGGTCATGTTTTGGGCACTTCGGGCTATGTCACAGGGAAGTGAAGGAGGTGTGACAAAATATTGTGTAACAAATGCCCCCTAAAGTATGAAGGCAAAATAAGGAGTGATGGTTGAGATGCTTTACGATATTTTTGCAAGGACAAGAACAAACACTTTTATGAAACTTGCAAATCAAGGAGGCATATACATATACATATTTGATATCAAAAAATGAATCCACTATATGGACACAACCATCCAGATAATAGGGACTATGTGACAAGATCCATGATATGGGCACAACCATCTAAATGAAAAGTGTTACGCAGTAATTTGTCACCCTTGGTCACCGTCCTTGTTACGCCCCGCTGTCACACATTGGAGGACACATTTACGGACCTGTGACCAGTGACATAACTTGAAAACACTTGCATTGAGGTCCCCTGAGTATGAAGTTCAATAACCCTGAAGACACCCTCTGAAGATTAACCTTGGAAAATGCCTTTTTCCCA
>APFE030329885.1:69209-93264 GCA_000404065.3 Pinus taeda
AGGATAGTTCTCCTTGCCAGTGAGAACTATTCCTATCATAGAGATGATTGAATGCATTCTGTAAAAGATTACTTCTGCTGATATAAAAAACTTTTGCTGATAGGCTAATACTTCTGATGGTGAGAAAAAAAAATTTGCTCTTAAAAAACTTCTGCTGCTAAAAAAATGATTTTGATATGGAAATATATTCAAAATCATTCAAAATTCTGCTACGCCATTTATATTATTGATCATTGAAATGAATACTGATAACATATATCACCATATATATATATATATCACCGCAAAAAAAATGTTTGAGCGCTTGTGTTAACCCTACCACCGTATCATATATCACAGTTATCACATAACAAATTTGTGTTTAAACTGTAATATTTATCACGCATATAGATAATTGAGTGCTTGCTGCCACTGTAATATATATTGCTGCATAAACAAATGCGTGCTTGTGTTACCACTCTCAATTGGAGCACGCTATCACCTTATCACATGCTATCACTGTATATCAATCAACATTTGATAATGGACATCAACTAGGAATCCGTTTTGGCACATAAGCGCACTGTTATGTGGGGCAAGGCGTTTATACGGACAACGTTTCAAAAGAAAACCCAAACTGGTCGATTCATATACCATTACAGACAACGTTTTAATGGATTATGGCATATACCTCAATCTAGCATATAAGATTCATTCACCTCAATATAGACAGTGTTTTAATGGATTATGGCATATACTGGGCAGCATTATCTTTCACCTTCGGAATTACCAACGCACACCCATGCACCAAACACCATTGACAACCACAGATACACCATCGCTCTGATACACCAGCATTCAAAGGACCGAGGACTGTGTATGAAGACCGGTTGGCGTCGGCAGAGTATAAAAGGTAGAACAAGGGTCATATGGAGATTCGAACTGACATATCATATGGAGATTCTATTTAACATCAGCTCCCAACAGTCGTGTGCAGTACAATCATTGTGTTGCAAAGTGCTTTTACTGGTTTTAATATTCCCGGCCACAAACATTCACAACTTTATATATCAAACCAGAACATCACAGGCTTCAATGTACATCGTTTTATATATCAAACCAAAACATCGGTCATCTATCAAACAACGTACAACGTTTCATATTCGCTCAAATATCAAACATCGTACAGATATTTTCAAATACCAGACAGCGGTGGAAAGAGCAGATACGGTACAAAACCTTTCAGGCGTTCTTTGTCAGGCAGGCGTTTCCTTTCCTTCAGGCGTTCTTGTCAGGCAGCGTTTCATTTCCTTCAGGCGTTCTCCTTTAGGCAGTGGACAGAGGAGCAGAAGGCAGGCAGTGGACAGGAGTTACAAAGCAAGGTTAAAAAAAGAACTTGTGACCTGTGCTCTGATACCATGTCAGGCCAGGAGTAACTCCAGAAAACTGATTCATTTATTCATTTAGCCAGCTATCTATTATATACATGAATGTGATTGTTCAGTTCATCTTCTCGATGACTGTTCACATTCAATTCCCCCAATCACTGAGGATTAGGTGTCAACAGTTCATTCGCCAATTCTCCCACCAAAATGTAACTGTTATTGGTTAAAAGGCTGAAAAACCCCCATTTTTCTCTTTTCACTCATTTTCGCTGCAAACCTCTATTAACCAATTCCGATACCTTGCACCTTTGAGCAACCAATTTAACCACCTTTTGCCACTCGAAGATGCTGCAGACACCAAATTGAAGCAACAAATTGACAATTCAGCTTCAGAAGCCTCTGCTGCCACCACAGAGCCCTATCTGTGCACCAAATCTCCAATTTCCAGGTATTCTTGAAAGAACCAGAACGATCTTGTAAATTTGAGCTATGAACAATAATTATTAAAAGGTTAATTAATTCAATTAATTAAAAAACCTTTCTAAACTGAAGAAAAACTTACTGTGCATCTAAACCCCTTTTCTACAGATTGTAATTACCCTCCCCACTGTTGCAAAGATTTTGACCTTACTCCTAAAGCCATAGAAAAAGTAATTCCATCAAATAAACCAAATTATGGCTTCCCAAATCTCTCTAGATGTAAGACCTCTGCAAATCCCTCACCTGGATATTAACCACCTCCCATTGGCCGACAGAGAACTTCAAATCAAGGACACTGCTTCCCCTAGCCACCTACTGAAACTCCACTGCTGGAGTAAAGACAAGTTTTGTACCAGAATGATGACATTCACCTATGGGAATCAAATTTTCCGAGGTACTTGTTCCCACAGGTACACCTATTCCTAGAAATCATCCACTTCTGCCAAGCTTGCTATGTTCCTAGTCAAAGAGCCATAGTCACCCCTGACCAACAGGTTTTATTCACCATTATTGCAGAGTCATTAAATCAAATGCTGCAGATCCATCCAGGCCCAAATAAGACCCCACTTTCCATTGAAGGCTTACTTAAACTCTACACCAAGCTAGACCTTCCTAAGAAATCTCAGATCTTTTAGACTTTCATCATTGAAGAGTCTCACACTCCAACAGATAGTCCTCCATATGCTGCCACCATTTTCTATGAGAGAGGCAGACAAAATATAACCATACTCTCTTTCATTCTAGGGTACACCACTGATGAGCATGTGGATGAGGTTTTTCTTGCCTTCCTTCTTATCTTTCGCCCAGTCAAGCCTCCTACTACAATTTACAACTTTTCTCAGTTCATTGCAGATAGAATCCATGAAAAATTTATCAGACTACCAAATGAGAGAGTGCTCAAATATTCATCAGTATTGTTTCACATGTTCTTATACTTTCAGTCAGATAAATTTCCAGTCAGCATCCAAAATTTAGACACCAAGGGCCATCCAAGATCTGTCATCTATTGGACACCATTGATCCAAAGATATTCCACTGTTTTTAGTTATAAAGAGTTCATTGATTCATTTGTTCATCCAGTTATAAACATGCTAACCAGTAGCTATCAGCCCAAAATCAATGAGAAGATTAAGAGAGTTTTACAGTTGGCTAAGAACAGTAGAGTGGGAGATTGGTATCTATACTAGGACCACACAAAATAAGAATATATGGATGCCAACTCACTCCCTACAAATTGCCCAAATACCTGCCCATGAGGATATTTGCATTAGAGTATTTCAGGCAAATCATAAACTTTGATGAAGTTAATTTCTTATTAGCTAGGAAGAAAGCCCAGTTTAAAATCAAAAATCAATTGGGCCCTTTTATTTGTAATAATAGGGAGGCTGGACAAGAGGCAGACAAAATATTACAACAGATGAACTTCCAAAGCAGTTTTATGTGGTAGTATGACCCTAATGGAGTAAAAAACAAGTTAAGGCTCAAGTTCAAATTAATCCCTTTCATACATGAGCCCAGGCCAGATATTGAAAGATATGCCAACTAGTCAGAATGGTTGGAGAATATTTTAATAGATGTGGATAGTACTTTAATAGATGTGGAAATTAAGATTGATACTATTTCCTTTTTGCAAGTTCCAACACTACAGGAACATATGAATAGTACTCGCATTTTACAGACTCCAGCCAATGAGGAAAAATATGTGAAAAGAACCAGGGAAGAAGGTTCTAGCTCTGGAATGGAAACTATAGATGATAGGTTTGAGATCAGTTACAGGAAGAGGCCCAAGCTTAATCCTGCAACTGAGCAAGAAGACACCATTACGATAGTTGAAATCACTGATATTGACACAATGGTGGGAAAGAGTAAAGGTCCAACAGTTTCAGAAGAAATTCATCAGCCTTCCACCTCAAATGCCCAAATCATTGAAAAATAGATTAGTATTGAAGTCTCTTCATCCAGCAAGCCAGTGGATAAATAGAAAGATATAAAAGAGAAGTACAAGGAAATTAAGTTGAGGAATGAGGCATTAAACGCTGAGACTTATGCCCAGTACTTCAAACAAATACCTGCCAATCAAAATAGGTTAATGTTAGCCTTTTACATTAAGACTGGTAAGATGAAAATGACCTTCATGAACCCTACAGTCCAACAGCCTAGATCATCATCAGACTATAGGAAATTTTTTTTTGAAGTTTTGGCTAGGGATTCACCCTATTGACCAAATTGAATTCCATAAGTAGGCAGGTGAGATGATTTACTCCACAATGACCAAAAAAGCAATGTTTGTGCACAAACTTCAAAGCTCAATGGATAACATCACATCACAGCTTAAGTTGGAAAAGGCATCCTCACAGGCCAAGGACAACATAATCAAGTCACTGGAAGACTTGGTGATTGAAATTTGGGTATAATCCCAATGATGTCAAAGCTACAGAAAAACTGATAAAAAAGAAAAATGAGGATATTGCTACTTTGAAGAAGCAACTGAAGCTGCCTCATTCAGAACATCCATAGACCAAGGAGGTCCTAGAAATCCAAACCCAATAAGAGGAAATGATGGATCTCGTTCTTCAATTAAATGATCAATTGAAATAAATGGAGAAGGAATTGGACAACTTAATACAACTGAAACAAGCTAGCCTTGAGATGACCACTGCCACTGCTATTCCTACAGTCACTACAGCAGTTCCATCAACTTTGGCAGTTTCATTGGCCCCCACAGCTCCACTAGCTACAACACTTCCAGCTGCAATAACATCTACATAAGGTTCAACAACAACAACAGATCAACCAAGTGATGAGGAAAGTAAACTGGTCAAAGCCATGGAGGACATGTCCATTCCGACCACTGAGATAAATAGACTCAAAGAACATATAACAAGTCTGGATGATGAGAAAAAATTGGCTTAGATTATGCACAAAAATGAAGTACAAAAGTCAAATGGGTTGACTAAGGGAATAAAAAACCTGGAAAAAGAATTGACATTAAAGGAGCCACTTGCCCAAGCTAAAGAACAACTATGGCCCAATATCATTGACTCTGTCAATGATGTTTGGCCTTCTATATAGGTCATCCTTGAGCAAAATGATTTAGTCAAAAAGGCTATTGAAGCATTTCAGAGAGTTAAGGCCGAACTTGGAGACATGCCAAAAGAAGCCTCAAGAATAATCCAATTCCTTAACTCTAAAAATAAATATGAATTGCAGGAGTTGGATATAGCTAACAGGACTGACACTATACTGGAGGTAAAGAAAGTGCTCACCAAGAGAAACTTAATGATGCAGCTTGAAGACAAATGCCAAACCATGGAGTTGGATATAGGTAGGTTCATGGTTAAGTTTGATGCCTTAAGGCAGAAATATGTGCCAAATCCCTTGCTAATAAATGACAGATTAATGTCACATGAAGACTATAATAGGAAAACCAGAGAAGTGGCAAGATATCAAGCCAATAATTCTTCTATGAAAGGGATGCCTACAGGAAAATTTCTGTACCAGACTTTTGAGAACCTATTTTACGTTCAACATGAGGTAAAACACCCTTTTGTAAATAAGCCCACCTTTGTAAAATACACAAAAGCATATGAAGTCTACAGAAAAATGGTAAATATTAAATTACCAGACATAGAGACTTGGGAAAAGTTAAATGATCTACTGTGAAATTGCAAACTAAAAGTGAATACAGAGAAGTAAAAGAAAAGCAACTGGTCAGCCTAGTCAAAGAGTATCAGATGAAAGAGTATCAATCAAAGGGAAAAGTAAAAAGACAGTCAACATGGAAGACCAACAACAAAGGAGAAAAAGCAGTAAAAGATCAAAGCATAAGACATCACAACCAAATAAACAGGGACAACTTACAACAGTTGAATATCTATCTCTATCTTCTTGCATGAAGATATTTCCTTTTCCTAGAATAATTCCCTAAATAGTTTGGGATATTTTGTAATAAATTTTTGTATAAATACTTCATAATTTGAAGTATAGAGGTGGACTGCTTGACATTTCTATAGTTGTAATGATCTTTAACCTGAGGGTTCATTGTCCCAATTTTTCAAGTCAGAAGACTAGATTGAGTAAAATAAAGAAATTTCATTATTGGATTCATGTGTTGGGTCACTTCAGTGAAGTATTTTATTTTTGTCAAATTGTTATTTTCTTAAGTGTTTCACAAACTTGCATGTTATCTAAATTGAATGAAATAACTGTAAACTTATTACAAAATTTGTTTAAGTACACTCTGTCTTGAACAATTAATCATTTTAATGTTTTCTTTTGATATCCAGAGTAGGGAATCCTTCATTTCTCCCTAGTTTCAATTGACCTCTATCATCTCTCTCATTATCCGGTTTGAGGAACCCTTAATTGCTTCTTGACCCCAATTGAAAAGCACTTCACCATCCAACCTAAAAGATCTGAATTTACTTAGCTACCTTGCACTATAAACACTATCATTAGAACTTGATCCAATCCTGTTTTCTTGGCACTTGACCCCATAGCCCAATGGTAAAAGATATCCCTCTATCCATCTAGGTTAGTGATTCCACCACCAAAGCAAAATCAAAACCAAATCAAAGCTTAAATAACTAGCCTAAAATCAATTAACTAAACAAATTTAAATCATAAAGAGAGAGCCCTCTTTGAGCATTAGGAAGGCTAGATCCTGATTTCAAAAGTAGGTTTGTGGTTACCTCTGTCATTTCATTCATAACAACTCTAGGGAAATTTTAGAGTGATAACATATTGGCGATCATACTGGGGAATATTCCTCAGTGTAATAAAACTTCAAGGAAATCGTAAATCTCATCTTTTGCACCTTGAGGTTATTTTAGTGTTGTTAAAAAGTTTCATTAAACAATTAAAAAATTAAAATTATGGCTACTAAAAGAACACATTATACAAGGGCACATCTAGATCCAAACCCTGCTACAATAGTTGATGATCCTGACAGAATTTTAAGAAAACCAAAAAAGGTAGAATCTCAAGGAAGTAGTAGTCAGTTAATTAAAGCAAATTCACTCCCTAAGGATTTATGAAGTTTAGAGGATATTTAATTTGATTTATCATTTGAGCTTTCTTTATTTAGAACCAAATCTGAAAATTCAATTCATAATACTGTAATAGACCCCAATTTTATTCAATTTATTGAGTCAAAAATGGTGCCTATACATCCTGATTTAGATCAACATGTTTTGGATACTTTTGATAAACTAGAAGCTTTAACCTCAACCTTGATAAGGCATGTAGATGAGTCCTACTTTCAACAATCAGTTGAATTAACTGCCTTAACTACTGCTACCCCTGAAATTTCTATAGAGTCTTCAAAAAATGTAAATAAACTTCATTTACTACCACCTCACGTATAATATCCACCACAAATCATTCCCCTAAACCATTCATACCTCAACTTCCTCTCCAACCAAACATCTCAAGTTCATCTAGTTTATCTATAGCCATGCCAAGTTCTTCTTCAAGCACCACTACTTTGCCCCCCAGTCAAACTAAAATCTTAGCCATGACAAACAGATATGCACCTTTGGTCTTACCAGCTCAACTACATGCCATGCCCCAAGACTATCAAAGTAAAATATTTTTGTTTGATGCTAATGGTCAATATACTACCCAACAACATGTGAATAAAATGACAGATTATTTTGAGTTACATGAGATTGATGAATCTCATGTGCAAATGAGGTTATTTGCCCAAACACCGACAGGGGATGTTAAAAAATGGTTCAAAGGTTTACCTACTAATCATATTGTTGATTTAGTTGCTTTCCATAGATTGTTTATTGATAGATGGGAAAGAAAGAAAAACCCTTTACAAATATTGTCCGAATATGCAAACATTAGAAGAGCTCCTAATGAATCCTTTCAGGACTATTGTACTAGGTTCAACAGTGTCTATAATGCAATCCCTGCCAATATTAAACCTCCACTAGACTTAGCATTAATCAAATTTCCTGAAGGTTTTAACACTGATATGTCTTACCAATTAAGAGAAAGAAACCCTGAAACATTGGAATAGATGCAAAGTAATACTGTTAGTGTAGAAGCAAATTTATTAGCTAAGAAAGCTATGATGAGAATTGAGAAAAGAGCTACCATTAAAGAGGAACCATCCACTTAAGATGGTAAAATAGATAGTTTAGCTAAAAGTGTAGAAAGAATAATGGATAGATTAGAAAATATGGAAAGAAAATCTCAGTGGGAAAATCAACAAGCACCCCCAATAAGAAACCCCAACTTTAGGAAAAATCTCAATACTGGAAAAACAACAGATGCAATACCAGATCAATATATTAGACCACCTTTCCAGGAAAATTATGTTGAAGGTTCACAAAACCATGAAGAAGAGGAGGACACCCAGATAAACCTATTAGGGATTAAAAACGAAGATGCTGTTTTTCTTACTTAGGAAGAACAAGAATTGTACATGTTACAACCATTACAATTGGAATCTGGAGAGTCCTTTGATTACAAACAAGGCTATGAATCTGTTATCTATGAAGTTCACAAACAGTGTAGCCTTAGAATAAAAAATAGTATTGAAGTCCCCACTAAGAAATCAATCCAAACCCAAACTAAAAAATAAGATAAGCTCCTATGACCAAATTTCTATAAATTCTCCCTAGAGGAACTTAGGAGACTTCCAGCCCAAAACTTGTAGATATAACTTCAGCTGAAACTCAAACTTCAACTCTTACTCAGACTATTCCAAGTAAGAGAATTGAAAACAAAATTGCTAAACTAAATTGCCAAGTGCTGATAAAGAAGATAAAAGTACACAGACCACAATTGCTAAGGAATATCTCATACAATCAAGCAAAAATCAATTGCCATTCAACATAAAGGCTGAGATAACCAAATTTAGAATATCAGTTCCTTTGACAAAGCTGGTGAAAAATGAATCATACAAAGCACAAATCATTGAAACACTAAACATAGGTGAAGGTGAAGATGCTGTAAACCTTAATGATGATCAACCTGGGTTATTATTTGGTCCAGAAGTAAATGGCAAACATCAACAAGGGGGTATCCCTCCATTCTACATTAGCTTAAATGTTCATGATAAAATCTTACATAATGCTATGCTAGATTCAGGGGCATCCCATAACCTAATGCCTAAAGTAATCATGGAGAGATTAAACTTAGATATTATCATACCATACAAGGACCTGTTTTCCTTTGATTCTAGCCAAGTCAAATGCCTTGGCTTGATTAAATATTTGTGTGTGACTCTTGTCCAATGCCTAGCAAAGAGTATTGTTATGGATATAGTAGTTGCTGATATCCCACCCAAGTATGGAATGTTGTTATCTCGCTCATGGGGAGAAAAATTGCAGGGATCTCTACAGCTAGACATGTCATATGCTACCATCTTTATTTTTGGTCAGCAAAGAAAAATTTAGAGAGAAACCTTGATGAAATACATGGTAAATAGTTCAGAAAAACCACAGAATTACCCTATATACTCCATGAATTCTGATATGGACTCATTTATCTTGTATAATTCAGACAATGGCAAAAATCAAATCACAGCTGTAGAAGAAATATACAAAACACCTGATAGTGAAAACATATTTCATGAGCCTCTATGGCATTTAGATTTTGATGGCTCTATAAATAGATTAGGAGTAGGTGCACGAGTTTGGATTCATAACATGGAAAATAATCATTCTGAAGGTCAAGCCTTTAGATTAAAATGTAAATGCACAAACAACATGGCAGAGTATGAAGCTTTAGTCTTAGGACTGCAATTTGTAAGAAAACTTGGAGCCAAGAGAGTTTCTATCATGGTAGACTCAGAATTGATCATAAAACAAATTAGAGGAGAATACTCTGTAAATAATTCCAGACTTAGCCGATATAGAGAAACTGTTCTAGATCTGATTAAGGAACATCTTAAAAGTGATTTTGTTGCTATTCCTAGGAAACAGAACATGCAAGCTCACAACTTGGCTACTTTTTCTAGTACTTGCAAATTACCTTTTCAACCCAACCACTAGTACACAACAGAAGTAAGACACAAACCTGTTATACTTGACAATTTGAAATATTGGCATATTTTTTCACAACATTCCCAAGTCTATGATTTCATGAATGGTGAGGGAGAGTTTCAAAACTGTAACATATATATTGATTGTAAAATAGATAACATCATTAATAGTGAGATAGATTTAAATGCTTTAGATGTAGATAAACCCACTAAATTCACTAAAGTAGAAATAGATAACTTAGAAAAAGTAGAAATAGAAGAAATAATCAATGATGATTATGAGATTTTGAATCTTAAGTTTTTTTTTGCCTAAAGGAATAGTCTTGTTAGAAGATTTGTTTGATTCAAATGATGTAGCCAACAAACCAAAAATGGAGCCTTTAAGAGTAGACATAGAAGAATGTAATATAGGAACAGAAGAAAAACCCAAGCTTATCAAAATATCCAAAGCATTACCTCCAGATGAAAAGCTGAAATACATAAGTCTGTTCAAAGAGTTTCAAGATATCTTTGCCTTGAGTTATGAAGACCTCAAGTCTTATGATACTAGCTTTATTCAACATAAGATACCCATCAAAGAAGATCATAAACCATTTAAGAAAAAGATTAGGAGAATTAATCCAGTTCTTATGCCATTGATTGAAAAGGAAGTAAACAGGATGTATGATGCACAAATCATAGCACCAATTAGATATTCAGATTGGGTCTCTAATTTGGTCACTACTAGAAAGAAAACAGGAGAAATTAGACTCTGTGTTGATTTCAGGAACTTGAACAAAGTGTCATTAAAGATAACTACCCTCTCCCTAAAATGGACCACATTCTTCAGAGGTTAGTAGGGTCATCCAGAATTTCATTGCTAGACAGATTTTCTGGATACAACCAAATCTTAATTCAACTAGAGGATCAAGCAAAGACTGCATCTACCACTCCCTGGGGTACTTTCATGTATTTAAAGATGCCTTTTGGATTAATGAATGCTGAAGCAACATTCCAAAGATCAATGGACATATATTTTGCAAAAGAATTCCATGAATTTCTAGTGGTTTACTAAGATAACATCACAATGTTTTCCAAATCAGATAATGAACATCTAGATCGTTTAAGGAGAGTGTTTATTAAAGGTAGAAAATTTGGCATTTCCTTGAATCCCAAAAAGACACTCTTTGGGCTAGAAGAAGGTAAACTCTTAGGACACATAATATCAAAAGATGGAATCCAAATAGATCCAGATAGAATAGAGGCAATCCTGAACATCACTCATCCTAGAAACGTTAAGGAATTACAATCATTTTTAGGCAAAATAAATTTTCTTAGAAGAGTCATTTCTAATTTGGAAAAATTAAACAGAGAATTGAATAACATGTTAAAGAAAGATTCAACACTTAAGTGGACAATAGAGGCTAAACAGTCTTTTGAGGCAAGCAAAGAAGCCCTTACTAAAACACCAATCCTCATAAGTCCTAATTTCAAAAAAGATTTTATAATTTTTTCTTTTGCTTCAGAACATACTATTGCAGCAGCCTTGTTGCAAAAGAATGATCAAGGTTATGAGCAACTTATTGCATTTTTCAACAAATCTTTTAGAGATGCTACACTAAAATACAACATAATGGAAAAAAAGCACTTTCTTTATTGAAAGCTATTAAATATTTCAGAGTGTACATCTTATACTCACACATCACTGCATATGTTCCAAATTATGTAGTGAAGGACATTTTAACACAGAATGAGCTTGAAGGAAATAGAGGCAAATGGATTTCCACTATTTTGGAATATGACATAGAAATAAAGCCTACATAACTTATCAAAGGCCAAGGTTTAGCTAAACTCATGGCTAAATCGAACTGTCAGGCCTTAGATATAAATTTCATTGGTGCCCCAGATGATCAAGAAGAGATGACGACTCCACAGATCAATGATGCTTTCATAAATTCAGAACATACTATTGCAACAATCTTGTTGCAAAAGAATGATCAAGGTTATGAACAACCTATTGCATTTTTCAGTAAATCTTTGAGAGATGCTACACTAAAATAAAACATAATGGAAAAACAAGCACTTGCTTTAGTGAAAGCTATTAAAGATTTCAGAGTGTACATCTTATAACTCACACATCATTGCATATGTTCCAAATTCTATAGTGAAGAACATTTTATAACGGCATGGGCCTAAAGGAAAGAGAGGCAAATTGATTGCCACTATTTTTGAATATGACATAGAAATAAATCCTACAAAACTTATCAGAGGCCAAGGTTTATCTAAACTCATGGCTGAATCAAACTGTCAGGCCTTAGATATAAATTTCGTTGGTGCCCCAGATGATCAGGAAGAGATGGCGACTCCACAAGTCAGTCAAGCTTTCCTAGATTCAGAACATACTATTGCAGCAGTCTTGTTGCAAAAGAATGATCAAGGTTATGAGAAACCTATTGCATTTTTCAGCAAATCTTTGAGAGATGCTACACTAAAATACAACATAATGGAAAACCAAGCACTTGCTTTAGTGAAAGCTATTAAAGATTTTAGAGTGTACATCTTATACTCACACAATTGCATATGTTCCAAATTCTGTAGTGAAGGACATTTTAACACAGAATGGGCCTGAAGGAAAGAGAGGCAAATGGGTTGCCACTATTTTGGAATATGACATAGAAATAAAGCCTACAAAACTTATCAAAGTCCAAGGTTTAGCTAAACTCATGGCTGAATCGAACTGTTAGGCCTTATATATAAATTTCATTGGTGCCCCAGATGACCAGGAAGAGATGGCAACTCCATAGATCAGTGAAGCTTTTATAGATTCACCTTGGTATGAAGATATCATATTTGTTTTAGTAAACCTACAAGCTCCTCCTAGATTATCTAGAACTAAAGGTAGATTTTTGAAAATGTAATCAATGAAATATTGTATCATAGACAATTCATTAGTTTGGAAAGATAATGATGGCGTTTTATTGAATTTTTTTATTAAAAGATGAAGATGACAAAGTTATGCAAGAATTTCATGCAGGAGATTGTGGAGGACACTTATACTGGAAAACAACTGCTGATAAGATTTTAAGGGCAGGCTTTTACTGGCCCACCCTTTTTGCATATGTCAAGAAATATGTGACCTCCTATCACAAGTGCCAAATATTTGAGGGCAAAAAGAAACTCTTACCATTACCTCTCAAACCCATCTCCACAGAAATGCCTTTTCAACAATGAGATTTGGACTTCATTGGGGAAATTCACCCATCCTCCTCAACCCAACATAAATGGATTTTGAAAGCCACTTCCTACTTTACTAAATGGATAGAAGCCATCCCATCTAGACAAGCCATGGACTCTGTCATCATTTCATTCCTTGAGAACAACATCCTTTCTAGATTTGGATGCCGCCAAAAGCTCATTACTGATATTGCAGTTGCTTTCAAATCCAAGAAAATGGTATACTTTTGTCACAGATATCACATTACCCTTGGTCATTCCACTGCTTATTACCCCCAAGGTAATGGACTGGCAAAATCCTCAAACAAAAGCATTGTTAATATCATCAAGAAACTGTTAGAAGACAACAAGAAGACCTGGAACAAAAAGTTGTTTAATGCCTGATGGGAAGACATAATAACTACCAAAAAATCCATTGGTACATCTCCTTATCAGCTTGTATATGGAATGGATGTTGTTTTTCCATCCTCTTTAGGAGTGTTGGGTGCTAAAAGGTGTCTTTTAAAACTCCTAATTACCTCACATTAATCATCAACCCGGGCAAGTCATTTTATTCCAAGAGTGTACATAATATGTGCATGCTATGAATCCAGAGAGTAATGTTTCTTCAAAATTAAATATAAAAATTTGATACAAATCAAAAACTACAACGGTTAATGGAAATATTACATCAATACTTAATCTTCAACTGAAACTGTAATCAGATCTCAAACCGGAAATTAAAATGGAAATGATGTCAACTGACAGTTCAGTAGTGGTTACCAGGATTTTTCAGCTAATTAGATACTAACCACACTCTTATTGTAATCAATAAGGTTCACTATCTTAACTGCTAATTAATTTAATCTAAAATAAGCATAAATATAATCAAATGGCAATGTTGCGAAGCATTTAAAGAAAATTTACTAACTTCAATAAGGGAAATCGGTAAATAGAAAATAAGATAAAATCACAGAAAATGGGAAAAATATCAAACCAATCAAACTTGTGTGAATTAGAAATACATAACACAAAGGATAACAATTTGATCCACCAGAGGTCGGGCCCTTAGCCACCAGCGAATACTGCTGAGCTACTTCAGGGAATATGAATGAACAACAATGTAAATTATATATTAACCATTGAACTCAATTCTCATTACAATATGGTCGTGTTCCTCCAAAGCAAGAGTCTGTATTGTAAAATTACAATTTGAAATGAACAGAAAGTCGATTCCCTTTCCTCCTACAATTTTTACTTTTATAGTAAAAAAGAGGTAGAAGATAATTCACAACTGAATGCTATCTTCTGACACCCTTCATATTTAGCGTTGATCCTCCTGATTCGTCCTCTGATTTGACTGCAACCGATGCGCCTCATTCTTTCTTTGTTGGTTTATGCTGTTCCGTCTCTAGGGAACAAAAATTGTTCCTTTCGTCGTTTCTCTACATAAAAAGGAATAAGAGTTAGTTACGGTGGCTAAATCTTAATCGAGAGTAGTTCATTCATTTCTTATCATAATCCATCAATATTTTAGTGTATCAAGATATGAAAGAGATAAGAAAAGAGAAAAAAGTGATGGAATTAAGAGTAAATACATACTCATTGTGTAACTCAACATACTCCCCTACTTACCCTGTTTCATGTCCTCATGAAAAGTAAATAGTTCTTATGTAGTGCAGTTAAAGAGTAGGCTCAAGAGAAAACATCAAAAATTGGTGTAAAACCATGATGTTGGGCCAGGAGTGCAAAGGCGGGTCCTTCTTGTCCTTCAGGAAATTTGTAGTCAGCTCGGTACCCTTCAGGTGGATACCAAATAATGGGACTCCGAAACTGGAATCCTAACCAATAAGGTCCTTCTCTCAAAATAAGATTGCTGTAGGTGACCATACGGGCCGCAACAACTTTAAAATTTCTGTGATTAAATGGTTCCCTATCTTTCACATTATTAGTGGAGATCATCCATTTGAGCTTAGATGCAGTTAGAGATCTTTCTTGAATGGAGAGGAAATATGATATTCCTTTCTGTACAATCTCCTTATGTATGGGCCCTAAAGTTTTAATCACCCCTTCTCATTTCATCAGACTCTTATGGTTGGCAAACATTTGTAAGGGGTGTTTAGGATCACTTCTCACCCAAAGATCCAATCCATGTTCCTATCTTTGAAATGCATTATAAGCTTTAAACCATTTAAGTTGGTTAACTACAAACGAAAGAAAATCATGGAATTGAACATCTTCGACAAAAGGGTTAGGGTTCTTTTCCACCTTGTTTTCTAATATGAAATTGTGCAGATAAAAATCACAAAGAAGCCTTTGGACTTTTACACCATGTTGCTTGCAGCAATTTATAAAATCTCCAATTGTCCCTAATTCAATTGGTTTACCAGCTCTTATGGAATTGATATTCAATAACAGGTACCGTTCTAATAGAAACAAGGCATAATTGGTGGTGGGAGACCTGCATGTCAAGACATCGGAATACAGTGAGCAGATGGTGGTTGTCTAACTTATGACTTTGTCTAGCTTGAACTTGATCTTCTCCATTTTTTCTTCCGCCTTTCTACACCTATCAAAAGTCTCGTTCTCTGTTATAGTCAGTTCTCGAAGCTGTTTCTGTAGCTCTTGATATTTCTGCCGGGAAACGGTCTCTTGTTCAAAACGTTCCAATGTGAGCTGGGCTTGTGCCAATCCCTCCTGAAGATTCAGTAGAATGGGGTCATGGTGCATCATAATGTCTTTGGCTTGTATGTCTGTCTGAGTGCCTATGCTATAAGAGGGGATATGTTCTGTCTGTACTTCTTTATTGTAGGAGGTCCAAACCTTCGTCTGAGTAGCTATGTCTACTAAATTTGCATGTGGTCCTTCTTGAGTTACGATTGTTTGAGTAGGTATGAGCTCAGTTTAAGTTCCTATAGCCCTATCTTCACATAATTTTGTTTGCACGACCACATTTACTACCTCAGCGATATTGTTCGGAACCTTTCCCATTGTGATTTCTTTTATTTTTCTTCGGAGCCTCTTGACCGTCTTACGAAGCTTCTGGTGTTATTTTCTTAGCTTCTTCAATTTTTTTCTGGCTCTGTGCCTTTTCTGAGAAGTAACTGGTTTGCTAATAGTCTCGTTAATAGCTTCTGTCTCTAAAGAGCTCAGTTGTTCACCGTGGCTTTGTTCCAATAAGATAGTGTCTCCATATTGATTATCAGACTCCCAAATAACCTCTGTCTCTGCTTCCTCTTCTTGGCCTATGTTTTCTGTGTCTAGACCTTCATGACTATTTTCCACTGGGAGCATGTCACCAGATTGGTTCTCTAATTCTTGAATAGCCTCTATATCTGCTTTGCGGTTTGTATCTTTTGAGTAAGACATAATTTTGGTATAGCCAGAATTCCCTAGAGATTGGGTTTCTCCTAAGTTAGGATTAAGCAGTTCTTCAGGCTGCATGTAGACATTCATGTTGGCCAAGACCTGGGCCATCCTTGCCTCAAACTTGTGCAAAATATCGTCTCGAGAACTCATATTTGGTGTTGGTGGAGGTCCCACTTCATTTCTTCGTTCATCGTCAGGATGCCCTGCTCCTTCCTCAGGTTCTGGTTCAGGGTTATCTTGTCCTCCTAACTCTAGTTGCAAGTCTTGTACATTTATCGGGCTGGATAATTCTATGGGTTTACTAGCGCTACCTTGAGGATTTTTAGACATTCCCTAGTCTGAATTCAACCTTGTAGATCGTCTACGTTTGTGAGATCTACTTCCTGAAAGAGAAATCATTTTTTTTTTTGGAACATGGTTAGGTGTTGGCAGGTTTACACCTCTTTCAAGGGCTGATATGAGATCATCCTAGATTGATTGTTGTTGGGAAAGTGTGTGACTAACTATTAACCTGATTAGAAAATGGTGGCTAACTACTATTTTTGGATGTTGAGACTATCTTAGCCTCTTGGAAGTGTCATGCAATAATGAATTCAACAGTGCATACAAATTAACATAGCATTTTTGTTTTAAAATTGCTAAAAGTTTGAGTTGTCGCAACCTTACCACGTCTCTACACCCATCACAGGTAACATAGTTCTAGACAATTTGTGCCAATTCTCCCCATGGCTCTCTGAGAGAAGATGGCCAAATGCCTTTACCCTTCTTGATTAGCTCTTGTCCTTCGTCCCTAAAAATCTCCATAGCGTCATGCAGCCTTAATCACTTGTCAGCCCATACTGGTCCTTCTACCAGCAACCCAGACACTTCTGCTATTAGAGCATCTGTTACGGTGATTTGTCTACCTATCACCAAGGATTTTCCATTATGTATATGATGTAAAAATTCAGTGGTGATTTTCTCATTGGGGGGTTGAAATCTTGTAAAATATGTTGTCCATCTTGCGCGAGCTAGAATTTCCCTAGTTTCATCAGAGACAGCCAGTGTTAAAGGTTCTTGGTGCACTATTTTTCCTCCCATGATGCTTGACTTCTTCCCTCTTTTGCAAACGATTAGTGCAGTGGAGAAAAAGCAGCAATGAACAGAGCCGAGAGATGGAACAAAAAATGGTTGTAATGGATCTATCAAGTGATGTTTTATAAACATAAATACCGTTAAATCGAGGGCTGTTATAATACCACATGCTCTATGATTATGGGATGTCGTATTATTATACAAAATCAAATGAAAAGATGATAGCACATGCATGAGTATATTGAAGGTCCTTGCCTCCTCTCGAAATGATCGGTCTCCTAAGGCCGAATGGATGAAAAGATGACGTGCTGGCGGCGAAATACAGGGGTGATGGATTGGGTAATAAAGGCGGTAGGGTACATATATTAATGAAAGGATCATAAAAGGATATTGGAGTAATGAAAACAAGGCATGTAATGAGAATTATTAATAAGTGATAAGATGTTGTGAGGTGATGCGATAAATAAAAAGGATAGCATACGTAGGAGATGATACCTTACCACCATTATTCCAATTGAAAATGTTGTGATTGATTTTAAAAGATTAACTCATGCATAAAGGTTCAAGGTAAGTTAGGGAATAATCTCTCTGTAGAAAAAAATATAAAAATAAGAAGAGGGCATTGTAATAATTATTGATGTAGAAAATAAAACTTCAATACCATAAGTAGAGCTTCTGTTGCCTGTAGGCATCGATAGCCTCGATAGAGTTTCTTTCTAACCCTTAGGAGCCATGGTCCTCTATGTATAACTGGGGAAGTTCATTATGATGTCCATAGTAGAGACCAATGTGATGACATGGTAACCAGATGAACACATTGCCATTCGCTGGGAAGTAGCGAAAGTGATCAGGCTGGCTCGTGATGAGACCTCCTGTTCCAAGGACTTTGTTTCTTGATGCATCCATTGGATCATATCCCTGGTGTGGTGGCCATAGTGGGAATGCCACTTCACTCCTTCCTTATGATCATGGTAGGCTGGCTCGTAATGAGACCCCCTATCCTCCATTTGTGGAAGAAAAATCTTAAAATTGTTAGTGAATATATATATATAAATATATAACGCTCCCCGTTTTATATATAGAGGGTGGCTCAATACTCCTTAAGAGTAGGGATGGCGGAAGAAGTTTGAACATATCAATAGAAAAAAATATACCCATAATATTATTGATAATAAACAGAGAGAATTATACAAGACATGGGAGAACCAACATGGTAAAGATAATCAATCATTTTCATTTATAGTGGAAATGAGGACAGTGAAGTGATATAGATAATTGTGTCCTTTCTTTTTCAATCATCACAAAGCAATCTTGTTAAAGATGATAATATTCAGGATGTTCGCCTGCTTCAGTAGACTCCATACTTGTTGTCCTTAGATATGTATTGTACTTTTATGTCATAAAGAGGATCATAAAGAGTGAACTGGGATGGGCTAGGAATGATCATGCAAGGGGAAGAAAGGGTGTTCTAAAAAATACTCACAAGGTGTTGTTCCTTGAAGGCAACAACAAAAGGAAACACACGCAAAAGTGATGTTCCCTATAGGGAACAACAACTGTTCCCTGTAGGGAACAATAAAGAAAAATACACGCAAAAAGTGTTGTTCCCTATAGGGAACAACAATTTTTCCCTGTAAGGAACAACAGAGAAAAACACACACGAAAAGTGTTGTTCCCTATAGGGAACATTAGCTATTCCCTGTAGGGAACAACAAAGGAAAATATATGTGAAAAGTGTTGTTCCTTGTAGGGAACAACAAAGAAAAATACACACAAAAAGTGTTATTCCCTATAGGGAACAACAGATGTTTCCTGTAGGGAACAACAAAGAAAAACAAACACGAAAAGTGTTGTTCCTTATAGGGAACAACAACTGATCCCTGTAGGGAACAACAACTGATCCCTGTAGGGAACAACAAAGAAAAACACACGTGAAAAATGTTGTTCCCTATAGGTAACAGTAGCTGTTCCTTGTAGGGAACAACAACTGTTCTCTGTAGGGAACAACAAATGTTCCCTGTAGGGAACAACAAATGTTCCCTGTAGGGAACAACAAAGAAAAATACATGCAAAAAGTGATGTTCCCTATAGGGAACAACCATTATTCCCTATAGGGAACAACAAAGAAAAACACACACGAAAAGTGATGTTCCCTATAGGGAACAACAGTTGTTCCCTGTAGGGAACATCAAATAAAAACACACGTGAAAAGTGTTGTTCCCCGTAGGGAACAACAACTGTTCCACACACATGAAAAGTGCTATTCCCTATAGGGAACAACAAATAAAAATACATGCAAAAAGTGTTGTTCCATATCCCTGTAGGGAACAACAAAGAAAAACATATATGAAAAGTGTTGTTCCCTATAGGGAACAAAAACTATTCCCTGTAGGGAACAACAAAGGAAAACAGGAAAAAAAATTGACAAACAATCATCTTTACTGTTCTAAGAAAATACAATCGAATAGTAAAAAAATCAGAAAAAAAATTGTATGTAAAATTTTCAAAAATAAATTCTTTACGGGACTGGTGCTGTCGAAGAATTGCCTTTTGCAGCGAGAATTTGTATTGTAGAATCTTCGTGTATTTGTTGGCAAAAGGATTCCCTTGTAAGCAGTTTGTGGTAAAGGCGTACTCGATGCCCATTTGCTTTAAAAGAGTAGCCATACCCATCAATGGTGGATAATGTAAGGGTGCCATTATCGTGCACCTCTTTTATCTTGTAGGGACCTAACCATCTAGTTTGGAGTTTGGCCAAGAAATCCTGGAACCTGGAATCGTATAGAAGTTCCCAGTCGCCTTCATGGAATATCTTCTTTTTGATGAGGGTGTCATGCCATTTTTCTCTTTGTTGCTGAATAAGTGCAGTATGTTGAAAAGCTGATAGCCAAATTTCATCCAATTCATTTATTTGTTGTAATCTATTAATCTGTGCTTCATTCAAATCCAACCCTACTTCTTGGGCTATCCTCAATGTCTGAATTTCAAATTCTATGGGGAAGATAGGTTCCTTACCAAACACCAGTGGATATGGGGAGTATCCTGTGGTATTCCTTCAAGTCGTGCGATATGCCCACAGGGCTTTTGGTAATCGGGTAGCCCAGTCACGTCTATGCGAGGTGATTGTCTTTATTAGAATGGCCTCAATTATTTTGTTGGTACTTTCTACCTGGCTGTTTTCTTGCGGGTGGTATGGAGATGTGATTCTGTGCAAAATGTGATGATTTTTTAGTGTAGCAACAATCTTATGGCCTACAAATTGTGGCCCTCCATCCATAATTATTTCTCTGGGAAAGCCATACTGCACGAAAATTTTGAAAAGAAAGTTGATTACTATTTCCTCCGTTGCTCTTGCTAATGCCACTGCCTCCACCCATTTAGTCACGCATTCCGTTGCAACCAGTATATATGACTTTTGATTAGATGATGGATTTATTGGGCCAACGAAATCTAATGCCCAGCATTCAAAAGGTTCGATGACTAGCTATGGATGTAGGGGCATCTTGTCAAACTGGCTAGGGTGGCCCATTCTTTGGCAGCTATCGCATGCCTGGAAAAATTTCTTGGCATCCTTAAAAATCGTGGGCCAATAATAGCCCATTTGTAAGATTTTATGTCCAGTCCTGCGGTCTGCAAAGTGTTCACTGCGAGGCCCATCATGGCAGGCTTTTAGGATATCGTAGATTTCATCTTCCCTGATACACCTGTGGATATGAATATCGGCTCTTGTGTGAAAGAGGTATCCTCCGATCTAGGAGAACCAAGTGCTACGTTGCACTATTAATTTTCTTTCTCTAGGCGTCAGGTGTTTGGGTAGTTTTCCCACTACTAAGTAATTTGCAACATTTGCGTACCACGTGTTTTCACGGTCAAAGCAAACATGTGCTCATCGGGGAACTGGTCTTCTACTGCCACTGCGTTGTCTGTTCTTGGCACATGTGAGAGGAAGTCTGCCACCAAATTTTCCTTTCCTGGTCGATCCTTGATCGTTATGTTAAATTCCCGCAAAGGATTAACCATCGTGTCACTCTTCCATTCATAATAGGTTTATTAGCTAAATATTTGATAACAAAGTGATTAGTATACAGGACCACAAGATATCCTGTTATATAGTGTCTAAATTTGTTAATAGCATAGATTACAACTAGAAACTCTTTCTCGGTCACTGTGTAATTCAACTCAGCAGGAGTTAAGTTTTTGCTGATGTAGTATATCGCGTAGGGTTTCTTGTCTTCTTCTTGGCCAACAACTGCTCCAATGGCCGTATCTGATGCATTGGATGAAATCTGGAATGGTAAATCCTAGTTCGGGCCTCGTAGTACTAGGGCTGTTGATACTATCTGTTTTAATTCTGCAAAGGCAATGTCACATTTGTTAGTCCATATAAAGTCGATATTTCCTGTCAAAGCATATAATGGTGCAACAATTTGGGAGAAGTTATAAATCTCTGATAATATCTAGAAAATCCCAAAAAACTACGTACCTCTATTTGAGTGCAGGGGGTAGCTAGTAAGAGGATTACTTGAATTTTTGCTGGATCTACCTAAATTCCAGCTGCTGAGATGTAATGACCCAGGATCAAGCCTTCTGTCACCATCATGTGGAATTTCTCATGGCTTAAGTAGAGCCTAGTAGCAATGCATCTTTCCAGGACTTTCTCCAGTGTCTGTAATGCCTACTCGAAGTCATCTCCATAGGGTGTAAAATCGTCCATGTACACCTCTAATCCCTCGTTTATCAAGTCTGCAAAAATACTGAGTATGGCTCTCTGGAATGTAGCAGGTGCATTCCACAGTTCGAAAGGTAATACCCTGTAAGCAAACGTCCCCTAGGGGTAGGTGAAGGTAGTCTTATCTTGGTCTTCAGGGGCAATTTGGATTTGGTTGTAGCCACTGAAGCTGTCTAGGAAAGAGAAGAATTTTTTACTTGCCAATGTGTCTAGAACTTGGTTGATAAACGGAAGGGGAAAATAATCTTTTTGCGTTGCTTTGTTAAGCTCTCTGTAATTGACACATATACACCATTTCCCATTCTTTTTAGGAACCAAAACTAATGGAGAAACCCATTTACTATCAGATATAGGATATATGAAATTTACATCTAACATTTTTTGTAGTTCGTCTTTAACAACATCCTTTAGGTGAGGGTTTAATGTTCGTTGAGGTTGTCAAATGGGTCTCACATCTTTTTTAGTGTAGATGTAGTGCATAAATAATTGGGGGTCA
The DNA here is from genome assembly GCA_000404065.3 of Pinus taeda. Classification (NCBI taxonomy): domain Eukaryota; kingdom Viridiplantae; phylum Streptophyta; class Pinopsida; order Pinales; family Pinaceae; genus Pinus; species Pinus taeda. Next base: position 91,913 of record APFE030329885.1, read on the forward strand.
ATCCCTTTCATATTTGGGTAATCCCAAGTGAAAGCCCCTTTATATTTCCTAAGGATTTGAATAAGCTTTTGCTGTTGGTCATCACTTAAGTTTTTGTTAATGTTAAGGACTTTCCCTGGTTCAATTTAAATAGGTTTGCTGTTACAGATAGTTTTTGTTGGTATTGTTTGGTCATTGATATCTTTTAAAGGATATTCTTCAATTTCATTATCAAGGACTGCTTCAATCATGTGACATTTTAGATTAAAGATGACAGCTGGGTGGTTAATGTAAGTGTTAATAATATCATCTTCTGTTTGGTTCTTAAATTCAAGAGCATCTGTTACAGTTAGTGGTGATCAAATATTTTCGGTTAAATATGTTACAGGTTGGTTCCTAGTTTTTATTATGGTTAGGCTTGGCTGAGCTGGAGGGTATAAAGCTAGGTTATTCACAGCATTTCCTCTGGCTATAGTCGTACTACCTATTCGACAACTTATATAGGCATCTGCAGTCACTAGCCAAGGTCTTCCTAATATTAGAGGATGTCCATCTAGCCGGTTTCTAGGATTAATAATCAAGAAATCTGCTAGGTACTCCCAAGAATCTATAGAAACCATTACATCCTGTAATGTCCCTTCTGGTTTAATAACTGAAAGGTCAGAAAGTTCCAGCAAGGTCGTAGTTGGATCTAAGGCTGTGATGCCAAGTCTATGATAGGTTGTTGTTGTGAGATTATTAATGGCTGCCCCTAGATCGACTAACGCATTGGGAAAGGAGCATCCATTTATTTGCACTGTGACAATAGGGTTTCCCGGGTCTTCATATTTCACCAGTATCTCTCTCCCTAATAATAAATCAGACAAAGTTCCGACTACGTGGACAGTTGGTGTTCTTTATTTTCCTCGTAGGATTTTTGGTACACAATTCCTTAATGGTTTTTGCATAGATTGGAATGTCCTGAATAGCCTGGAGGAGGGGTATTTTTAAACAAAGATTTTTTTAATTCTCCTAGGAGATCAAAGTCGGGATATTTGCTTGGGCGAGGTATAATCAATATTTTTGGGAATGGTGGAGAAGAGGTAATAATTTGTTCATGGCTTTTCTGCTTGACTGTATTCTCCCTTTGAGGTGTTTGTTCTACAGGTAGTGGTTCTTCCAATTGTATATTTTTATCATCCTCTGGTGTGATTATTTGTCCATACCTCAATTTGAGTTCATTACATTCTCTCAACTCGGCTTCTAGATCCAGACCTTCAATAATTTGTACCAATTGGACTGGTTTGTTGTTAGGATTTGGGTTGGGTTGGGCTGGGAGTTTCGGTCGTAGATTGGGTTGAGGATTCTGTTGCAACATTTAAGGTGCTAGTAGC